>APFE031685811.1:19373-32800 GCA_000404065.3 Pinus taeda
GCCCGTTGGTGCTCCAACAGTGGATTATAAGAGGAACTCAATAGAAACTTGGAGCAAACACTTTTGTAGTTCGATTTTCTTGGCATATCGATTTCCAAAGAGCAGCAACAATTGTCGGAGAGCCGAAGATCGAAGCAGGGTCAATGAGGCGCAGAGACAGTGATCTGGAGGAAGTTTTCCAAATCCGGAGAGGCAATAGCAAAGGGCCGAGTTATTCCCAATGAGGCAACGCAGAGGACTGCATAGTGGCTTCAAAAGCAATTCGATTTCGCTGGAGAGAAATTTGTTTTTAGTTCTAGAGATCAGGCAGAGGGTCCAGAGTGTTGGAAAAGCGATTTCCTCACCAAAGACAGGCATAACGACTTCATCAGAGGCAGTTCACAGGCTAGACGTCATAGGGTTTGCACAGGGGTTGACGCAGAGGGTCCAGGAGGACAAGTTTTATGAAAAGGAGTTGTGTCGGGATTGCTTGTGGAAGAAGGGTAATTCCCTTAAATAATTTTAGCTAGATTTACTACTTGTTTGGATTGTCAGTTGGGCATCCATAGATTGTACTCATATTTCACTACTGCATAATAAAATAAAAACCCCATCTGTTGCATTAGTTTTCCCACATTGGCCTTTTCCGAGGACATTTGTCCAAAAATAACGGTGTAAATTTTTATGTGTGTGCGCTAGTATTTTCTCAATTTCCAACGCTATTTTATTTCTACAGTTTTTATTTGTGAAGGTTGCAATGTGTTTATTTCGATGTTGTCGCAGCAATAAATTGAATAATTAATTTATCAGTTAGAATAAATAATACCAATTGCTGCAATAGGATTCCAGTTTTGGGAGTTTCACAGACCGAAGGAAAGAATATTTATTGTTTCAACCAAGTCAAAGTAGCCCACAAAGTTCAAATACCAAGGGCACACTTGTTCAAAGGGAATTGTATATTGTTTCTCGGTCAAAGGACTACTAGAAGAAGTGAAGAAGCATTGCAACCATTACACTTGGTATTTGTACATGCATGTCTAGAAGAGTGCCCTTATCATTGAAACTTCACCCATGGCATTCTCACACCTATATTGGAGATGTGCCCTCCCTCTTTGACAAAGCATTTTATTATTATTTTGGGGGTAGTCATTTCTAGACGAGCACCCTTGCACATGAGGAGGACAAATGGCACTTGGGTTTCACTTTGCATGAGCTTGAAGGTTGAGGATGATGACACATGGCATCACATTCATCTAAAAGATTATATTTAGAACTTTCTAGGGTCATTTTATCTTAATTTGCTCACCTAGAGATGATTGTAAATATTTTTAGTATTTTCTAATATTTTCCTTGGAAAACCACATAAGGAAAATATTATTTTATTGTAAAAGAGAGTTGAGCTAAAACCTATACAAATGTTTGCTCTTTCCATTTGCAAATGAGGTTTAGTGAATGAAAGAGCTCCCAAGCTTATGGAATAAAGGTGATCTTATTTATTTGGGTTATTGTAAATTGTATGTACAACTTCTTTAGGTGTGGCATATTGTTCCAGACATACCATTTGAGACTTTTTCTTGCAAGTTTGGCTTGTCCTAGTTAATCTGAAAGCCATAGAGGAGCATCCTTGTTACATCGGAGGAGGTAATCCAAGCCTCTTTGTTATTTTCTCTTAGAGGGAGAAATTCATGCCCTAGATGTCCTTTGTGAGTGACTGCATAATTTCCATCTTTAGGCAAGGCAATTTCCAGATTGATTTGGTTGTGGAACTCCCAATTAAGAGTCCTTTCCTTTCACAAAACTTGTGATTGCTTGTTTACCAAATTAGGGCCGTTGTAGGGGACATCACCTTGGCTGCTTATAGACCTTAATCTCTCATAGAATGCCCTTTAAAATATGTACACGTGACCCCATATCCCAAATATAAAATTTGTACACGTGACCCCATATCCCAAATAAATAAGGCATTAGTCATTTCCTTTCATCCACTACCCCAAAAATATAAATCCTTTTTTATTTGTCCTTTTTGTTTTTGTTGCTATGCTCGCTCTTACTCCCACTTCATACTAAAGTTAATTGAGCTTAGTTAACCATAGAGAAGCTCTGCACATGCAAAAATGAAATATAGACAAAGTTTAAAAAAAAAAAAGTAGAATTTAGAAACTAAAACGTATACTATCTGCATTTGAAGTTGTTGTCACAGCTCCACTTCGAGCAGATGGAGCACTAGCAGACTTCGAAAAAACTGAAGAAGGGGGACAACATCAGTGGGGGTATTCCTCCTTTTCTTTTAACTTTTTATAGTTGTCATTGATAATTGAGCCATGATTTCTATGAAATGAGAAAGACAATGCACTGTTGTAGGAAAGAACTTGAAAATCGGTAGACAAATCCACTTGTCCAGCACTTGGAATCCCTTCTAACACTGCATATTTGCCATCAGCTGCAGGCCTCTTTTATGGGTGACACAGTGAGGGCACGTGTGACACAGGCCCTGTTTGGATGTGTCCTGTTACTTAGAAAAAATGTACCTACTGATATCACAAAAGTATATGAACTCCAACACTTCTGAAGATATCATTACCGATAAAGGAAAATCACAAACCAGTCACTCAATCAGGTCTATAGTCAATACAGCGACAACATGTAATCAAATTTGGTCAGGAGAGTCCATTACACTACATGCATGAGTTCGCTAGCATGGCGTGTGACGAGGTTCGATTCCCACAGATTTAACGCTTTGTTTTCAATAAGATGATTGAACAACGTTAAATTTAAATCTATGCTGTATATAACCCACCATAAACGAATCCTACATGTAGTTGAGTTTGAGACAGACCAGAGAGGAGACGATGAGACCCTTCTCATTGGGGATGCTGCGCCCATGCCTCGCAACCCAATACTTGTTCTTGAAAGCTCCTCCCGCCATTCTCCTCTCACTTCACCAATAATTCTCCTCTGACAATGTGCCGGGCAGCTTACATACTGCCCTTCCCCTCGCCCCAAATTCTATTTAACGCACATTTCTCACTTTTGTCTTTCCATACTGTTTTTCCCTGGTCGGGAGTACGTGGTCGTCAACCCTTTGTCCTTCCGTTTTCGCCCATTAAGCTGCATATACCCATTCCCAGTCCCATTGTGGTCGGTTAACGCTACCACGTTAGAGCTCATTATGTGAGGGTAACCACGTTAGAGCTCATTATGTGAGGGTATTTTGATAGAGAAATGGGAATGTAAAAAAAATGTTTAATAGTTTAGCTATTACATATTTTTATTTTTTTGCAAATTTATTTATTTAGGTATAATTGAATGGGATATTATGGTTTTAGCGAGAGAGAAAGAAGGTTATTTTATTCTTAAAAAAATAAGACTTAAATAAATAATTTATTTGGTTTAAAATATCAGAAAATAAAAACCACATAATTGTAGCATGTTATTTTGTGTTGTAAATTTCAAAAATCTACGAAGGTAGAGGACTTGACCACCAAGATTCATTTGCAGCAGATATTGCAACATATTCTCAACTAGGTGAAGTCCTTATAGTGGGTGATTTCAATGTTAGGACTGCAAGTGAGCAAGCTAGCATTTTTTGCTATAAAAACACTACGACCCTATTTGGCTTACAGAAGAGAGTAATCATCAGTAGGAAAGAATTTCAGAGGACAAGGGTTACAATCTCTTTGGTGAACAATTGCTTACTCTATGTGGGGACTTTGATTTAATCACATGTAATGGCTTGACTAAATGGGCAAAGTCTGATAATTTCACTTGCAATACTTACAATGGAGCAACTATAGTAGATTATGTAATTTGCTTGCATGGTTTGTGTGAGAAAATGGAGGAAGTTTTGATTGGAGATCAGCTTTGGGACTTAAAATAATATCACAAGCCAATTTATTTAATTTTCTCTTGGACTAGAAAGAAACAAATAGAGTCAAAAATTCAGCATATCCAACAAAATATCTCAAAGGGCATATTTCTTTTGACTCTAGAAAATTGTAATACCTTCAAAATGACGCTAGAGAGGCTCTTCGAGAAGGAGAAAATCACAATTCACAGCCTTCATAGTCATGAATTAACACATTTACTTCAATGCGCACTTACAGAGTGCAAAAGAGAAAAAATGAAGACGTCTGAAACAAATTGCTTTCTGGTTAATGCTTGGTTTGACGAAGAATGCAAAAAGGCAAGGAGAATGTGGAAATAGTCAAACAAGAATAATATAAAGCTCAAAGCTTACAAGCAGTTATTAAGCAATAAAAAGGTTGACTTCATGGTTTCAAGGAGGGAAGAACTAATCTTCCTTGGGAAAAATAATCCCAAATTATTTTGGAAGGAGCTCCAACTGAGAAACATACAAACTAGAAATAGTATTGCAGCTTTTAAATGGTTTGACTATGCAAGACAACTCTCTGAGCAGAATCCCAAGATTGACCCTCCCCCCTTGGTCAACACTGATATTGAACTCTTCACAATGCAAGAGGTAGAGATGGGTATCAAGAAATTGGGTGTTGGAAAAGAAAAAGACTTAGTTGAACTCCAAGCAAAATATCTAAGGTGGGGCTCAAAGATTTTTGCACCTCACATTACAAAAAAATTCAACAACATCATACAACAGGGGCTCCCCACAAATTGGACAACTAGTATGGCAATACCTCTTTTCAAGAGTGGTGACATCAATAATCCCTCCAATTATAGGACCATCATGATAAACACTTTGTTTGCAAAGTTATTTGGAAGCATGCTAGAAAATAAAATCAGCAAGTGGGCAAAAGAAAGAGATAAGCGTGCTAAAGGGCAAGTAGGTTTTAGACCTAATCATTCTATAGTTGATCATTGTATAATTTTAAGGCACATCATTGAAAAATTTTGGGAGAAAAAGGAAGAAGTATTTTGTTGCTTTGTTGATTTCAAAAAAGCGTTTGACACGGTTCCTAGAGATAAGCTTTGGCACAGAATGGAGGAACTTGGGGTTCCTAAACATTTGAGAGAAGTTGTGCATAGGCTATATGAAGAGGTGAAAGTCAAAATTAGAACTTCAGCAGGCATTTTTGAAAGTTTTAGAAGCGATATCGGGGTCAAGCAAGGTTGTCCATTGTCTCCTACCCTTTTTGGTTTATATATCGACAAGCTTAAGGAGTGGTTAAATTCGCAAGGGGTGATGGTATCTATTTGGGCAAGTTTGTTATAAGGCTTCTTTTGTATGCAGATGACCTTATTCTGATTGTTAAATCAGCTCTTGGTTTGCAAGAGCACTTATTATCCCTTGAGCATTTTTGTAGAAGTGTGGGGATGCAAGTCAATATCAGCAATACGTAAGTAATGGTTTTCTCTAAAAAAATAAAACATAACTAGCATAAGTTCTACTTTGAAGGCAACGTTCTGGAAGAAGTTGTGGATTACAAATACCTCGAAATTGAATTCAACAAAAATCTAAGTTGAGATGGTTGTAGAAAGAAAAGAACTTTGGGGGGTTGGAAAGCATTTTATGCTTTTCAAAATAGGTGTAGAGAGGCAGAGTTATGGGACTTGAAAACCACTCAAACTCTTTTTGGGCTTCTAGTGATTCCAATGATTCTCTATGGGCGTGAACTATGGGCTAGCAGTACATCTGTCATGAAGTGGAAACAAATTGAGAAAATTCATAAGCGTTTGATTACAAACAAATTCAAGATTAAAAGTGCAGTTCCTTATGCTATCTTGTTAAGTGAAACAAGGGTTGCTCCTATTGAAGCAATTGCTATGGTGCGAGTCATAAGGTATTTAAAAAAAAATTGAGCAAATGGAATAGGGTAGATGGCCTAAGGTTGTCTTTCATGACATATTGTGCAACAGAAAAAATACTTGGAGGCAACAAAATAACAAATGGTTTAGTAAATGGGGTATTTGCTTGAACACGTGTCCCATAAACAACAAAGAGATAAAAGTTTTTGTTATGGATAAGTTCCACAAGTGTACTTGGGATGAGGAGCTAGGAAGAAAGAAAAAGTGAATATTGAAGTGTTTAATCCCACTCATAGTCATCTACCAAAAGCATACATAGAGGCCAATATCTCTTGGAGAGCTAAAACTCTTATTTCTCAATTAAGGACTAATTATTATCAACTTTGTTGTGAAATAAGCCATTGGAAAAGGCCAAAAGAAGTGTGGGAGGAAAGAGTATGCATTTTTTGTTCTTCCAAAAAAGTGGAAACAAAAAAACATTTCATTTTAGAATGTGAGGTCTTCAAAGGCAACAGGGAAAGTTATGCAGATATGCTGGCAACTATCTCTTGGGATAATCTATTTAGCAAGGGGTTTGTCAAGAAGCTGGGAGCATTTATTGTGAGGCTTCATAGAAAAAGGGTTGAATACATCAAGCAGATGAAGAAGCAATATGTCCCATAAGCTATCTTTAGCCTCGTGGACGTTAAAATAATTTTATTTCTTTTTATATTAAAAAAAATGGATTTCATATATTTTACTTGTAGAGAATGGTCAAGAAGTAAATAGAATCTTGTAGTCTTGCTTTGGAATGAGCTAACCAAAACTAATAAATTGAGATTTGAAGTAGATAAATTAATTAATTGTTAAAACACAAAGACTTGCATAAATGTTTCTAGGTAGTAACCACTAGTAAGTTTACACATTTACAGTTTTACTCTTATATGTGCTAAGGAAAACATAAATAATGGTGGGAAGTGACTCCTCATAAGTATATTTGTTTACATTTTATTTCTATCCATTTTTTATGTAAAGACTTGCTTAAACCAACATAGATCTATTTTAACTTTGGATCTACCAAGCATCGAGAGGAATCAAATCTCTTGAGGTGCAAACTTCTTTTAAAGTAAAAAGAGATTTGATCTCCTTCATCCCTTGGTAGATTGGAAGTTAAGATGGATCTAGTTGGTTTACTTATTAAATTGACCATTATAATTATTATTTTTACTATTTTTATTTTATTTTTATTTTTTGTTTTATGTAATTGATCAAGTCAAAATGTTTTAATAAATAATTATAAATTTTATTTTATTTTTATATTCTATTTTTTTAACTGTATTTAACGTCTATTTTGTTATGTAATTTGACCTAGTCAAAATGTTTACATAACATAACATCACATAACATAATCTTACAACATCTCTTCCATACTCGGCTGGAGAGCCCCTCTTGGCACAATTATGGTGGGAAGTGATTGATGGTAAATATGTTTTGTTAGAAAATTCTAGAATAACACCATGTAATATGTGTGATCTCTCCAACCTTTAGAATGGTGACTCCATCCATCATGATGATGGATGGAGTCACCATCCGAAACGTTGGACATACCACACATAATACACAGTGTTATTCGGGAATTTTCTAACAATATGATTCATTGTGGAAGTCTCCAATCACTGGTAAATATGCTATTTAAGTTAATATGAGCTATTTTCAATGATTTTATTAAAAACAAAAAACAAAACAAAACAAAACTACACAAATATCAAAAAATCATGCATGAATATCAGAACCATATCCATAAATTATGGCATAAAATATGTGATGCAATTATCTACATGCATTACGTTATGCAAAGGCTACAATAAGACCTTCAAGTTATGCTCCAATCAAATGTTTAAATTTTTTTTTTATAATAATATTAAAAAAATGTTTTCCAAAATTATAAGTTGCATTGGTCAATATTAAACTAAGTCCCACTTTGGCTAATGTTTTGTAACCATATTTAAAATTACTTAATGAACACATCAAAATTCAATACCTGCAATAAACTTTTACTATGGATATTATTAACTTGTAAATAGTCTTTATTGCGATACCATGACTTATCAATACGACATGCCCAAAAACCATAACTCATTTCACAATAAAATATTTTATAAATATTTTATCTTAGTTTAATATTATAACATTGTTTAATTAAATCTAAAAAAAAAGCTATACTTTTGAAATATATATAAACCCTCTAACCTCACTATTAGAAAAAAGTAGTGTAGATATTTCATAGACATTAGATCAAGATTTTAATAAAATGAAAAATAAAAATACTGTTATATATGGAGATGTGAAATTCATATAATAGTACTATAGGTCCATCTTAACTCTGATCTACCAAGTGTCGAGAGGGATAAAATCTCTTTTCACTCCAACAGAGGTTTGCATCTCAAAAAATTTGATCCCTCTTGGTGCTTGGTAGATTTGGATTTGAGATGGATCTAGGCTAGTATTATATAAATTTCACATTTTTATATATCAAAGTATCCTCATTTTTTATTTTATTAAAACCTTGATTTAATCTCTATGGAATATCCTTGGAATATTTTTAGGTGTAGTGAGGGTAGAGGGTTTAGATATATCTCAAAAATATAACTTTTAAATTTTATTAGAAAAATATTATAAAATTAAAATAAAATAAAATATTTTGATTGTGAAGTGAGTTATGGTTTTTGAGCAAGTCGTATTGATAAACCATGGTATATGGTATTGTAGCAAAGCCTATTTACAAGTTAATAATATCCTTGGTAAAGCGGGGAGTGAATATTTGCGGTTAAGAATCTTGTTATATTGTAAGTATTAAGGTTTTTATGTCATTATTAATTAAACTTTAAATATGGTTACAAAATCATTTTCGATTTGATCGTTGACCATTATTAGTTTAGGATTGACTAATGCAACTTATAATGTTTTTTTTTTTTTTTTGTAAGCTGAGTGGTGCCATATTCTATTATCAAAAAGGAAACATTACATAGTTAGGGTGGTCTCAACCCGCCCCGAAGGGAAACCGGGTTTATTGACCACCGATATTTTTTCACAGCTGCCCAAAAATAGAATGTTTTAAGCTTGTCTTTCCATGCCTTATACACTTTATCTATATCCCTATTACTACCTACATACAACTGCATATATATATAAACAGAAGAGTTATGCATGGCTAAAACAGAAACAGAAAATAACAGTTCCTAAATTCATCATGGACATGCCTTGAATTACTGGTCCTCTGGATTCTCTTGTTGTTTTTTCTCTTTCTTGACCAGCACCCCGCTTGCCTCAAGTTGCTGTTGCAGGTCCTCCAACCGTTTATCTTGCATAAGCAAAGTGATTACTATGTTCTTCAATTCTTTCTTCAAATTCGGGTTACCCTGAGACAGTTCGGCCATCTCCATCGCTATATGTTCCATGGCTTTAGCCATGAGCCTTTTCATAACCTAGTACAAATACAGAGATTGTTTGTAAAGCGTCATTCTTCCTCTGGTGTGCCCTGGGTCAGGCAGGAGGTCAATCCAATCTTCCATCTCATCCTCTGACTGGGCCTGGATGGCTTCTTCCTCCCAATGCTCAATAATTCTTTTGATTTTTGGATTAGATTTCTCCCTATACTCCTTCTCTGCAATCCTAACGCTATTTCCTATGGTCTGCCTGGTCGGTTTGTTCCCATCTCCCGTCACTGTCTCGGTTTCCTCATCCGAGCTGGGGCTACACTGACGTCCCCGTCGGCTGCGACCTGCCGCCACGTCTCGCCCTCTCCGGCCTCCTCTACCCCTGCGGCCTCTCCCTCTCATGTATCTTCCCCAGCCCCTTCCTACGCCATTCGACGGGCTCCCTCCTTCATCTTCGCCATTCCCGGTCGCTGGTTTGTTCTGGCCATTTCTCCTTACCTCCTGCACATATTCCTCCCAACCCTCCACCATATCCTCACTCTCCCCTTCCGAGACTTCATACACAGGGATGCCCTGTGGCATGCAGTCCTCCATCTTCCGCTTCCCCTTTCTGTCCCCGTCTCTCCTGCCCTGATCATCCTCCATTCCGTTGCTTCGCATCCAACGTTGTGCTTTCCCGCTTCCTTCAGCTTCCATATTCTCCCTTCTTCTCCGGTTCCGCTCACCTCCCTCTCGATTTATAGGACTGCTCGTTTCCTTGACGTTGTGGCTCCGCTCTGTGCAACCAAGACGATTTCCTCTGGGGTCCTTCCCTCTCGGTTTAGCCCGCCACCCTTCCTTCGTTAACCTTCTCCTCTGCATGCCTTTCCTTTTTATGTTTTGGCGCTGTGTTCTGTTCCCAATCCCTGTGCCATCATTTCTCCACCTTGTCTCTAACCTCCTGTCCCATCCACCGTCCTGCCGAGCTGCTCCACTTACCACCCCGCCGCACCATTCACCTGTGGCAATAATGCCTTGATACCTACCTGCATTCGCCTGCTTCACCCGCAGTCGATCCATAATTCCTTCCTTCTCCACGTCACGCAACCCGATCGAGTAATGCAACTTATAATGTTTAACTTTGAAAAGATAAATATTTATTTTCCAATATTATTAAAAGGATTATTTTTCAAACATTTGACTATAGCATAACTTGGAGGTCGCATTATAACATTTGCATAATGTAATGCCATGTGACACATATACATGTATTATTTCCAATGCAATGACGTATCCTTCCATTTGCTTGCTCCATTTTATGGCAATGGGGATTTTGAAGTGCTAAGAAGATTTTTTTATTAAGCAGAGTGGGATTATTAAGATCTATAAGAGGAAGTAGCTCATAAGTGGTAAATATTATTACACTTGGTTGAACTATGCCATGTAAGAGACTCTATGATATTCATTTAGATAGATTGTTGCCTTGGTGTGGTGATTTTTCATTATGGTGGATGTTTATATGAGTTGTTGTTTTGAGTTACGTTTGTAAAAGGTGGGGTAGGGATCTAATTTTTTTGCCAATTCAATATGAGTTGTGATCCAAATTGGATTATTTATATTGTTTATCCATCTCGATGCTTTCACGGTGGACAAAGTGGAGGAATCACACAAGACCATTTTTTCCAGCAAGACCCAGTTTGGTATCAAATGACGTTTTTTTGGGGTAAAACTTTGTCACTTTAGAATTGCACCTCTTTTTAATATCCTACACATATGAACCTTTTCAACCGCGCAAGAATTGCACCAATCAAAGTCTGTATGCAAAAGTTATGTCACTTAAAAGTTGTTCTTCCTACTTTCACCACCATAATTCGAGAGGATGCCACATTAACCCCCATTATTCTTATTAAAGGGGTTAACCACGTGATTATGAGGAATAAGACTTTAGAAGAGTCCATATTGTAACTATGATTAAGAGTTGAGGTAGTCAAACCTAACCACTAGTACATTATCGGGTTGTGTTATAATTGGGCCACTAGGAGGAAAATAGGTTTCATACTTTTCCAATGCAATTGTTCCATAGATGAGAAAAAATAGCCAAGAGGGAGATAGAGCACATAGAGGGAATTTTTGCATTGTAGTAGCCCACAAGCCACAACCATACTTATTTCGACTAACAACTATTTTCTATTGAAAGAAAGAGAGCAGAGTGACCTCAGCTTCTAGTTGGTTTTTCTCCCGAAAGGGTTTCCCATATCATATCTTGTGCAAATCGTGGTCTATGATTTTTTATTTTTTATTTTCTCTGTCGCTTGCATAATTTTAATTTTCATACATACACAATTGTCGGTAATCTACATATACAAAAATCTAAAGAAAAATAAATCCTTGATAGTGTAGATTTCAATTTTTCATATGTAGTTTTGTCAGATCTGTTGCGACAACATATCCAATGGAATATCCACAACAATTTACAAATCAAGTTGGGCCCCCACTTTTTTAGAATGAAATATCAAGAGCATTTTGAGAAGTTAAATGTGAATAGTGTGAATTGCTTCTCAATTGTTTTAGAGTTTGTGTTAAAATCCTTCAAGTCACATAGTTTACTAACCTTGGAAACTTCTAGTGGAGATCATGTGGACATGTTAGTTTTCTCTATTGTAGATAGACAAATTATTTTTTATTATGTGTTATGGTCCTTTATCTCTTTTGCTAGCTTGGTTTTGCATTCAAGGATCTATGTTTTTTTCTATGTGGTTCATAAACCCCAGAGATCAATGACCACTATGTCAACAAAGTATTTGTACCATGCATATCCACCTTAAGGGATCACTTCCTGCTGGCTCAACCATGGAGCCTAGCCCCAAGGGAGTCAAGAGAATTGAACTCGTGACCTCTCAATAATAAAAGGTGCTTTAATGATAGGGACTTGACCAATTGATCTAACCCTTGGGGCTTTTCATTGATATATGTTATTTATCAATTTGGGGGAAGTTTGACTATGGTTTTGTGTGTGTATTAGTTTGTTTGGTTTCAACCTTCCAATTTTTACTTGGTATTAGCTTGGTGATCAGGTGCTTAGTATTTAGCTAAAAAATCAAAGTTCTCAGAATCGCTCGAAACCTGAACAACTGTGTCTGTCTCGGTAAAACGATCCCAACACAACTCATTTCACTAAAACCGAGTTTGTGTGAGGAAGATATCACGTTATGTTCGCTTTGCCAAACACTATAATTTTTGAAAAAAATGTATAGTCACTGCATAGTTAGTAGTCTGTACTGCTGACGTGGTAGAGTCAACAGAGGTCAACGTTCAATTAGAATACGCAAAGTGTTAGGTTTTTATTGGTCAGTAGGTTGGTGATGTGGCATGTTTTCATTGGTTGAAAGTGGACCAATGAGGAAGGGACACGTGGAAAGCCCGGAGGGCGCCACGTGTCCCTACCCAAAGGTCAGGTTATGGCACAGTGATAAAAATTTTATGGCGGCCGAGGGGTCGAACCCGGGACCTGCTTCGAACATACATCGTGTTATACCACTACACCGTCGTGTTGTTTCTTAACATGTTATGTTCATCGCATATATTTGTTGTTATAATGTTTTGGAGTTGGGGGTTAGGAGAGCCAGCCCTCCCATGTGAACACCACGTTAAACTGCCAGCTAACAGTTATATAATTGCGCGGATGATCCAGGTGGCTCCAGACACACGTAGAAGACCAAGAGGACTCAGGAAGGGTAAAAAATCAAAGAGTTTGGATTGTGCTCAAACTGGGTTCATGTTGAATATCTCGTCGTCGTAATTGTAGTGGTGCGAATAGTTCGTCAAACTGAGTCCGTATGCGAAAGTTAGGAGCAGTCAAAGTTCATGGTTGACTTGGGTGACTCGGCAGGCTTAAGGAGGTAACAATTTGGACAAAATCCAGCCACCAGATTCCGGCCAACCTGGGCCATATTCGGGGAGAATTCGTGGCCTACTTAAATTGACTCCTTCGGTCAATTTTCCGAATTTTCAAAAAGGCCTAATTATCTTATATGTTAAAAAAATAAAAACAAAAAATATTAAAATGGGTGGCTCGCCATGACCCCCGCCACACCCACTGTGACCCAAAACAAATATTAATAATTAATATGGGTCGGCGACCATGACAACGCCGAATCCCCAACTCCATCGCACAAAAAAAGAAGAAGTATTAAACAATATTAAAAGGGGTGGGCATTGTTAGTGTCAGTCTTTCCAGCCTTCCTCCAGTGATCAAATATGCTCTTACAAAGTGGTTTCAGAGTGTTAAGGTCAAATTTTGTCATTTCAAAAAGTTTTCAAGCAAAATTTGGT
>APFE031685811.1:34959-48423 GCA_000404065.3 Pinus taeda
AGTAACTAATTATTTATATATTTATATTCAATCTGGAAAGTATATATTTACATATTATTCCATATTATTAATGATTTAAGGATTTTGATAAATAACTATTTCGTAATATACATATATATTTAATTAGTATTCCATTTTAGTAATTTGTAAGGTAATAAATATAACAAATTTTTGGTAATAATTATAACAAAAATAACTTTTTCTTTCCCTTGGTCCAGTGAGGTTGTCCAGTCAAATTTAGCCATTTCTCTGTCAAATTTCCCAGTCCAATATAGTTGTTTCCTAGTCAAATATAGTTGTTGGAAGATCTGCTCTCCCTATTTAACATGCAGCGATGATCTGATTGTTCAGCTTCTCTTGACGATGAACCACACTCGTTGGTTCGAAACGCATTGGCAAAAGTATTATAATGTGATTTCTGCCAAAAAATCTTCTCGAAATCAATATCAATGTTAATATTAATTATATTAATAATATTTAATATTAATATTAACCCAAATTATAGTATTAATTAATTTTTAATTTTAATTAATTTTATTGGATTTTAATTTAGAATTCTATTAAGAGTATTAACAATTATTAGTAATGTTAATATTAATATTAATCCAAGTTATTGCTAGTTATAATTTACTATATATTTTGTGAAATAGTTTTTTATTTTACATTTGTTTTATTTTCCAATATTGGTGAGATCTCTTCCATTGAACATTAAAAAATATCAAATCCTGCACTTCCACTAAATCAGATTCGATTATATGCATTCCTTCCTATCAAGTCATCATTCTCCCTCCTATTCCAATACTTTCTTAAATTATCCATTTTAAAATTCAATGTTATAATGTAAGATGACCCTTTTTATAGAAATAGGTATATTCATTTTAAAATTTTATAATGTAACATAGCCATTTTTATAGAAATAGGTATATTAATACTTTTTGTATTCAAGCTTATGTGATCCATAATTTAAATACTAATTTATTCATTAATTTAAATATTACTTTTCAAAAACAAGCCATTAATTATAGCCGTTACCTATTAATATTTTTAATAAATTAATGATATAATATCATTATTTAAATATTTTTTTCAAAAACTAGTCGTTTAATATAGTCGCTACTTAATAATAATTGTTTTTAATATATTAATATTACAATTTAAACATTATTGTTCAAATATAGTCGTTACTTGAAATTATGTCTCTACATTGCTCTCTATTTAAGCCTTTGCCATGGCCTGCCTCTTCATTTGGTCCTGATGATGAACCACACTTGTTGGTTTGAAACATGTTGGCCAAAAAATTATCTCATGTGATTTCTACCAGAAGACATTGTTTAAAAGAATTAATTCAGCCAATATATGCTACACTACTCTTAAGCCTTCATTCCATGTATTCCTTTCCTTATCTAGTTCTGTATCAGCATCATTTTGATCATTATGTCTCAAATCGTGATACCCATTTCGTGTTGTTGATGGGGGATACATAAAAACCCTCTTGCGATGGGTCACTTCTTGTTGACATTAGCTCATTATCTAAGAAGTTGACTTAGAAACACCCCTTCGATACCTTGGTACTTACATACATCAATAGAATTTTTCTCACTCTTGGCGACAATTTTACATCATTGGCCTTCGACCGAAAGATTTTGTGTGGTGTTCAGCATTAGTATATTTATTCACACCATTTGAATTGTATTGCAGTACCTTGAGAGCCATTAACATCATTAGTGGTTTCTTTCGCATCTATTAATGACTTACATCATTGGCTAGTAATAAGATTGTGTCTACTGCGTTCAACCTCAACTCATTGATTCACATGGTTAGACTCATACATTGGTTAGTCATGTGAATGAGATAGAATACCTTGGATCTAGTTTCATCCATTTGGGATACGATCCCAAGAGTAATATAAGATCACAATGTATGATGACTATGATTGTACAAACACTAATCCAGTTATGGGTTCACCATTTTTCATTTGTGGATGTTTATTTTGATCATTGTACATGTAATGTTAGCTTATGTGCTGAGTATGGGTATGCCTTCCTCAACAATTATGTCATGATGTAAATGTATTGTAATAGATGATGATATATAGCCCTTTTTTCTTGATCCTGACTTGTCACAAGGTAAAGCACTTTAGTTACTAGCCCTCATTTTTGACTTTACGTTTTAGGGGGAAATTGTTTATAGACCATTTTGTCACATTTGGTCAATAGGTCTTCAAATAGGATCATTCACATCATTTGAACACTTTGTCATTCTCCCTAGACAAAGCCCTATGTATGCCTCTCTCATATCCTTGAGTTTCTTCCTGAAACTGATTTATTTCAATCACTTTTAGGACCAACGCACCCTGGACCCTTATTGGCTAACATTGGCTACGAGGTTGTCCTACTCCAGACCGATGTTGATCACCTACAAGTTGCTCAGTCTTAGGGGTGCACTAATTCTAGAAATTCAGGAAGTAAAAAAGGAATCCTGAAGCTTCCTCTTCCAGAAACTTTAGGATATATTGTAACTATTTACCTTGGATAAAAGTCTCAAATCCTATCATATCATACCTTCAAATTTTCATCCCTTATCCCTTGAGCTCATCCACCCATCAAGAGTGGATCTCAAGCCCATATTGGTAAAAGGATAAGAATTCATGAATTACCCCCTTCATATATATATTTACAACCATCCATAGGTTAGGGGTTGGCTTTTGGAGATTGATTTGTTGATGTGAGAGATTTTATGCCATGCATTAGGGTGACTAGAGGTTCGCTTTGTGGTGAGGAAAAGACAAGTCAACTTGGAGGAGCTCTTCTACAAGATCAACACCTATTTTTGACTGTCACTCACTCCATTTCTATTACTGCAAAGAGTTATTTGTTTTCCTATATATGATGTTATGATTTCATGTATTTCAATACCATGTTGATCTATTGAATAAAGTGATTAGATGATTCTACATAGATCCCATAGATCATTGGCTTATTTTGGATAATTGTGTAGGTTCTAATTATAGTGATAAGAGCTAGGATTAGAGTGTATAAGCCAAGGAAGGAGCAAAGCATACGACAGATTCCAGGTAGGCTTTATCCCGTTATCTATTTACTTTAAGGAAAACATCAGCTTCTTTGTCTTTTTGTTGTTCTAGGTCAGTCTACCAGGCATAGGGAAGATACTTTTGTCCATAGTCGTAGATTCTGTATAACAGGGTGAATCAATAATTGTGGGGCTCTTTAAATTTTTTAGTATAAGCCTTTGATTCTTTTCACTACGGTCAGTTACTTTTGAGATATTTCATACACAATACAAATCAACAAAAAGATAAGACATTCACATGTACATACAATCCATCACATAAGTAACACACACATTTTGACACAGGTAGTTTTATGTGGAAACCCAAAGGGAAAAAACCACTAACCTATTTGTTGTTAGAATGTAAATTAAGCACCTACTTAATTACATCAATTTTTTTGTGAGAACCCACTCACAGGAGGCACCAAACCCCTTAAGATAGTAAGCCACTACTTGCCAAGAGGCACCCACCTCTTAAGAATGCATGCCACTACCTTCTCTAGCCACTGTTCTACTTTTCATACAATTTTCAACCTGAAATAGGGAAAATGCATATACATTGAAAAAAAATTTGATCTGCTCTAGTATCATTTCCCTTCCTTCAGCTCCCCAGTTCTCCTTCAAATTGTGGTCTCTATTGCTTACCCAGCTTAAGTCCCAACCTTGAGAGACACCTTTACTCAGTGACACTTAGCTCAGTCTCACACCCAAAACACTGCACTCTTTCTCACTCAACAATTATGCATTCCCCACTTTGCATACCTGCTCTCCACGGTTTTTTCTTCTCCTGCACTATGATCGATGTTGTCTCAACAACACAGTGCCTAGATGTGTACTTCTACATGGCTCTTGATGATATTGTTCCATCATAGTACAAGACCACTACAATTTCATTAATAAATTTGAATGGGATCCAATTGTAGTTGCATTACAATTAATGCAAAGAATGAACCTAAAACAACAAGGCTCTTTCATGTTGTTGTAGCCTGTGTTCTCAGTAACATCAAATGATTTGACGCAAAGGATGGTCATTTGAAGTCAATTATGCAAGTAGGATTAGTTCACTCAATCTCTATGGTCCTTCAACAAGGCTTTCTCTGTGCTTCACTCTGCGCGAGTGCATACTCCTAAAAATCTCTCCATTCTCCCGTTACATCCCAGCACTTGACCAATGTAACTGTATTAAATTTGAGAATGGGCTCTAGCAATTTTGCCAAGCTTAGAATTAATTCTAAGTCCACCTGCATACTCAAATATCTCATCCATTTAAAATTTTCCTATACAAACAACATTGATTTCTTAAGCTCGGTCTAATCTCCATTTCTCTCATTTATCTCTTTGTGGTGTGACGAGAACTTCCGGTTTGACTATGCTAGACAAATTAATACGTGACAGGTTGAGGTCCTCATTTTCTTGTATCTCAGTTTTCCTACAAACATCATTTCATTCACTGTAAAATCATTTAGGTATTTGACACAAAGAAGCACTACATACCCATGTCTAAGGCACGACTTCTAATGTAGGTGGGGAGGTTGGTAGTCAGCCCCACTTTGTTTGCTTATGCACTTGCATTTTCCTTTACCCCTGACTTTCTTATAGGCCCGAATTAAAGCCTTTTCCATTTCTTCGGGTCCATTTTATCAATTTCAATGTTGAAGGCCAAATACATGAGTAAATATTCACAAAACCTACCCTTGGTGCAAACTTCAAGGTTGTGCCACATCACCATCTTACATCATGATGACATCATCTAGCCCATGTGGCACCTTCTATATGGTGATAGGTGTCACTTAGATTTGGCCCATTAGGCTACCCAAGAATTTTGAATCTTCCTACCACGTGTCCTCCATGTTGTCACGTCACATTGAAATCATATATAATGATTCATGTATCGGGTCCGATATAGGTTGAGGGTCGGGAGAAAGGGTGTTCTCCTTTCGATTCTTCTATGCGACCCTCACCTTCGACTAGGCCCGACTTATGACTTAGAGATGATCCCACATAGGTCGGGGGTCGAAGTGTCGAGATTTTCTCCTGCCACCTCTACTTCTCGACCCCGACCTCCGACTTGGCCCAACTTCTGACTAGGCCCGACCTGATTCAAAATTTGCCTAAGTCCCGAGGAATGAACTTTTCTATCTGCAAATTTCAACTCCTTGTAACTCCTAATCTAGATGGCATTTTCCATACTTCAACATCCCATTGGAATTCTATTCCAGAACACTATCCAATGAATTCATTTCCAAATACATCTGAGTTTTTCTCCTTTGACATAATATCCTCCAAACTCTGGGACTTCCAACCATCATAATCATATTTTTATAGCTTCTCCACTATGCATGCTACTATGATGATTCTCTATAGAATATTGTAACAACCATGGGACTCCCTCGGAATAATAATGCTCATATCAATGCTAACATTCACTGCTTCCGACCTTAATGCTAGTCCGGTTTACATCAATGCCAACATACCAAGTGCCACTAACCAATCAGACAATGCCAATTTTCCAACACTTGCAATCATTCCATAAGTTTACTTCACAAGTATATGAACTTGGATTTAAATTTAATGCAACTAATTTAACTCACAATTAAATTACCCAGCAATGGCCCTATGCATTTTATGGAGGACTTTGGACTTTATGGTTGGCTTTATGCTCCTATTGATTTCCTGGATACTGATTTTGATGGGTGAGGTTTTGGTTGTTTGTTTGGTTTCTTTTCTATAGTTATGGTGTGTATGACTCCACATACTCTTTATTTCTGTCGACATATATTTATATGTCACATGAGATAAATGTGGATATGTTTGGTGATTGGTATCTTATAAGTCTTAGTGTACTTGGTTTGGTTTGCTACTTGTTTGCAATTATGTTTTAGGTAGCGTTGATTAAAGAACGAGTATGCTCGTTGGATGAGTTCATTATTGATATGTTTTCATTGTTTTGAAGTTATGTAAAATATATCTTGTGGAGATGGTGTAAGCATCCCGCTTTGTGACTTGGTTGTAATTGGGCTTATGAGTTATTCCTAAATGCAGATATATAAACGTTTCAATTTAATTTCTTTTCCTTTTATGTTTTTATTATATCGTATCACAATTTATCCTTAATTTGTGATATAATAATAATTTTAATATTATTCATGTTTAAACTTTAATCTTTATAGTTTTTAAAAATAAATTTTCAATTACATTGTTTATTATATAAAACTGTTTAATTACTAGCTAGATTCTTATAAATAACTTTATTGATTACTTTTTTTATAAAATAGTTTAATAAATGGCATAATAAAAGGCTTGTGTTTTTGAAAAAGTGATCATGAGAAAGATTGATATAAATAGAAATAATTTTGGTGGGTAGTAATAGGTTTTAGGTTGAAGATAGTTTTAGAAGGATTAGTTTTAATTAAAGTTTTAGATATTTAGAGTAAAATTTGTTATTTAATTAAGAGATTATATTAGTGGAATATTGGATTAAGTGGATTATTGGAAAATATAGAAACTATTTTAGGTGTTTGGATGGCTTGTCAAAGAAAAAGTGTGTTAGTATGACTAATTGAGTGTTTGAGTTTTGAGTTTTATGTAAGGAATTTGGGGTTGATCCCGTGTGCTGGTTTCTTTTTTTTGCCACTTTATGTCTTTCTTGGGTCAAGTGTTGTAATTAGTGTTAACGAGTTTATATTGGGTACCATCTGCAAAATGTGGGGAGGTACTTGAGCAATGGGTTTACACTAGGTACCATTTATAGCATGCGAAGAAATTCTTAAGGTTTATGAAGTTGGGACTAGGGAAACATGTTTACATTTAGTAACATTCACAAAATGTAGATTAGTTCTTGGGGGTTTGAAATGTAGGGAAGTGAGTTACACGTTTATATTGGTACCATCTGTGAAAGGTAGAGAAGTGTTTGTGGGTTTAAAATACAAAGGAGAACTCAATTTTTTTATTATTTATTATTTTTTAATTTTTGTGTAAAGGAATTAGAAACTAATCCGATCTCATACTCACATGATACCTGGTGATTTCAACCAGTACTAGTATATCCCCTGTGTGAACTGTGCTTCCCGCTTAGCACATGGCCATGGGTAAGCCATTGAGGATTTGAACACGAGACCCTGTACTTGATCCAAAATGATCAAGGAGTGACCCGGAGGATCCAAAATATGCTCAAAGTTTCGGAAAATGAATCAAAAATCAAAGTTGTCAAATGATTTTTAAACCAACTCCATTGCATATATTTCATCGTTCTGAATCCAACACAACTTGAACGAGCGAAAAAGGATATAGTGACGAAGTTACAACTAGTCAAAGTTAAGGTCCAAGCAAGGAAAAAAGTCAAAGGTCAACAAGCCAAAGTCAATGGTTAATGATCAAGTCATGGTTCCATATCGAGGTTCTAGTCTCATGGTTCTAGCAAACTGAGTGGCAGATTTTGGTTGGTTGAATTTGGTCCATTACTTAGGCAACATGTGGCCCACTTAGGAAAAGCCACATGGTCTTGTCACATTGGCCAAAATTTGTTATGGATTGAATAGAAAACCCGACAAGATTCAAACCAATGACTTATTTGCAAAAAGTCTCACACCTTGCCACTACACCACCAATATTACTTGTTAAGTGTAGCGGAGATATTATATTTAAAATATACGGGTGCCATATATGGGGGATGGATATGGTGGGAGCTCACCATATCTAGTGGCTCCACCATATCTACATTATTGGTTATCCAAGGAACCATTAGTAACGACATAGTATGAGCATATATGTATTATTTTAACAGCCTGGTTCCATAAACTTTAATGTTATCTGTTGTATTATGGTATGTTGGGGTGGTGGGTCTGTTGACCCCGCCACCATATCCTTTTAAATTTTTTAATATTTGCTATGTATTTAATACAACCAACCTTTGACATATAAAATAAAATGTGCTCATTATGGATTGAACCCCCGACCTAGGGATTTATAAGCCGACACTCAAACATTGAGTCACATGGTTGAGTCACATGTTCATTTGTTGAATATTTTACAATGTCAAGTCTTTTTGAGTTGCAACAAAGAGCGTTTTTGGCTTATTATGGCCATTTGGGGAGCTCTTTGAGTGCGGGAAGAGTCTAAACAGGGGTTTTGAGGCCTTCTGAACACATTGGTAGAATTATTTTGATGATCTGGAGCTTAGATTTTGATGCACAAGAATTTTGAGCATTTTTAATAAAGATTCCTCTCGACTGAAGATCGAGCCCAAAGACGTAGGCTTGAAGATAGCCAAATTCTATTATCAATGTGCGACTATCATTTTCTCTTGTGTGGTTTGTTGTTAATGTTTATTTGCTGCAATTTCCTTTTAATTTTCCTATGTCTTTCAAATTGATCTCTTTCTAATGGTGATTTTAAATACATGCAAACACTTTTAAAAAATTAATGAACTAGTATCAATTTTGATCGGGATTTCAGATCAATTGGTATCCGAGTAGTTATTGATAGTTTGGTTTAAGTGTGCATGATCACCAGAAGAAATATGAGACATGGTGAAGGAGAACTTGTTGAAGGAGATACAGAAGTTGGCTCGAGAAGAAGGACAACTCGAGGGAAGAGATGACTGAAGAAGGAAGAGGTGATCATCCTTTCATACCTATGCAGGCTTTGTGGATGTTTTCATCACCTTGTGATCCATGGTTGAGGAGATGTACCATGCGTTCAAAAAGGTGAAAGAGGAAGATAAGCCCAAAGAGGAGGAAGCCGAGGAATCACATTCTGAAAAGACTAAAGATGAAGAACCATCTGATTTAGGTAAAAAGATAGAAACTAATGATGCTAAAAAAATATCCTTTCTCTTCTCTTTTTGGTGGTCAACTTTGAACATCTTCTCCAAAACCTTTGCGTAGATTGGATGTAAAATTCAACTTACCCATGTATAATGGTGAAATCAATGCTTAGAAACTTAATGATTGGATTAGACAGATAAAGGTGCATTGTAGTGTGCAACATATTTTTGACAATGTGATCACGATTCGATTAGATTCACTTCTTCTAGAAGGCACAATACGCATCTTTTGACAAAGTAATCTACAACATGGGACTCAACAAATTGGTAAGATTTTTTCATCATGGTTTTTTTTTTTGTTTTCACTCAATCTTTGTGGTTCTTTAGCAAGGATTTCTCTATTCTTCACTCTATGCAAGTACATACTCCTGAAAATCTCTCCATTCTCTTATTACATCCCACCACCCGACCATTGTAACTGTATTAAATTTGAGAATGGGCTCTAGCAATTTTGTCGAGCTGAGAGTTAATTCTCAGTCCACCTCAAAGATCTCATCCATTTAAAGTTTTCTTATACAAACAAAATTGATTTCTTAAGCTCAGTCTAATCTCCATTTGTTTCATTTATCTCTTTGTGGTGTGAGGAGAAATTTCGGTTTGACTATGCTAGACGAAATTAATATGTGATAGGTCGAGGTCCTTATTTTCTTGTATCTCAGTTTTCCTACAGACATCATTTCGTTTAGTTTAAAATCATTTAGGTATTTAACACACAGAAACACTACATAACCATGTCCTTGACATGACTTCCAATGTAGGTTGGGAGGTCGGTAGTTAGCATCACTTTGTTTGCCTATGCACATGCATTTTCCTCGACCCATGACTTTCATATAGGTCCGAATTAAAGCCTTTTTCATTTCTCTGGGCCCATTTTATCGATTTCAATGGCGAAGGCTAAATACATGAGTGAATATTCACAAAACCTACCCTTGGTGAAAACTTCAAGGTTGTGCCACATCACCATCTTACGTCATGATGACATCATCTAGGCCATGTGGCACCTTCTGTATGATGATATGTGTAATATAGATTTGGCCCATTAGGCTACCCAAGAATGTCGAATCTTCCTATCACGTGTCCTTCATACTATCACGTCACATTGACATTATCTACAATGATTCATGTACCGGGTCCCACATAGGTCAAGGGTTGGGAGAAAGGGTGTTCTCCTTCCAATTCTTCTGTGCAACCTTGACCTTCGACTAGGCCCGATTTATGACTTAGAGATGGTCCCACATAGGTCAGGGGTGGGAGGGGTCGAGATTTTCTCTTAAAAACTCTACTACATGGCCCTGACCTTCAACTTTGCCCAACTTCCGACTAGACCCCACCTGCTTCAAAATCTGCCTAAGTCCCGAGGAATGAACTTTTCTATTTGCAAACGTCAATTGCCTGTAACTCCTAATCTAGAAGGCATTTTCCAGACTTCAACATACCATTGGAAAACTATTCTAGAACACTATTCGATGAATTCATTTCCAGATACATCTAAGCTGGTATCCTTTGACATAATATCCTCCAAACTTTGGGACTTCCAACCATCATAATCATATTTTTATAGCTTCTCCACTATGCCTCCTGCTAAGATGATTCTCTATAGAATAATACAACAACCATGGGACTCCCTCGGAATAATCATGCTCACATCAATGCTAATATTTGTTGCTTTTGACCTCAATGTTAGTCTAGTTGACATCAATGCCAACATACCACGTGCCACTAACCAATTAGATAATGCCAATTTTCCAACACTTGCAATCATTTCCATATGTTAATTTTCTTTTTGATTGAGAGTTAATTGCGTAGCATATATTGTGAAAGTATACTTCGCAAGTATATGAAATTGGATTTAAATTTAATGCAACTAATTTAACTCACAATTAAATTACTCGGCAATGGCCCTACGTATTTTATGGAGGACTTTGGACTTTATGGTTGGCTCTATGCTCCTATTCATTTTCTGGATACTGATTTTCATGGGTGAGGTTTTGGTTGTTTGTTTGGTTTCTTTGCTATAGATATTGTGTGTATGACTCCACATACTCTCTATTTCTATTAATATATTTATATGCCACATGGGATAAATTTGGATATGTTTGCTGATTGGTATCTTATAAGTCTCAGTGCACCTGGTTCGGTTTGCTGCTTGTCTGTAATTATGTTTTAGGTAGTGTTAGGTGTTGATTAAAGAACACGTATGCTGGTTGGTTGAGTTCATTATTGATATGTTTTCATTGTTTTGAAGTTATGTAAAATATATCTTGCGGAGATGGTGTAAGCATCCCGCTTTGTGACTTGGTTGTAATTGGGCTTATGGGTTATTCCGAAATGCATATATATAAACGTTTCATTTTTTTTTTTCCTATTATGTTTTTATTATACAGTATCACAATTTATCCTTAATTTGTGATATAATAATAATTTTATTATTCATGTTTAAACTTTAATCTTTATAGTTTTTAAAAATAATTTTTCAATTACATCGTTTATTATATAAAACTATTTAATTACTAGTTAGATTCTTATAAATAACTTTATTGATTACTTTTTTATAAAATAGTTTAATAAATGGTATAATGAAAGGTTTGTGTTTTTGAAAAAGTGATCATTAGAAAGATTGATATAAATAGATACAAGTTTGGTGGGCAGTAATAGGTTTTAGGTTGAAGATAGTTTTAGAAGGATTAGTTTTAATTAAAGTTTTAGATATTTAGAGTAAAATTTGTTATTGTAATTAAGAGATTATATTAGTGGAATATTGGATTAAGTGGATTATTGGAAAATATAGAGGCTCTTTTAGGTGTTTGGATGGTTTGTTAAAGAAAAATTGTGTTAGTATGACTAATTGAGTGTTTTGAGTTTTATGTAAGGATTTTGGGGTTGATCCCTTGCGCTGTTGTTTTTTCTGTGTCACTTTATGTCTTTCTTGGGTCAAGTGTCATAATTAGTGCTAACGGGTTTACATTGGGTACCATTTGCAAAATGTGGGGAGGTACTTAAGCAATGGCTTTACACTGGGTACCATTTATAGCATGCAAAGAAGTTTTCAAGAGTTCATGAAGTCGAGACTAGGGAAACATGTTTACGTTTGGTACCATTCACAAAATGTAGATTAGTTCTTGGGGGTTTGAAATGTAGGGAAGTGAGTTACAAGTTTATATTGGTACCATTTGTGAAAGGTAGAGAAGTGCTTGTCGGTTTAAGATACAAAGAAGAACTCAATTTTTTTATTATTTATTAATTTATTAATTTTTATTTAAAGGAATTTGAAACTAATATGATCTCATACTCACATGATACCTGGTGATTTCGACCACTACTAGTATATCCCCTATGCAAATCATACTTGCCCCCCATCACATGGCCATGGGTAAGCTATTGAGGATTTGAACACGGGACCCTGTACTTGATCCGAAATGATCAAGGAGTGACCCAGAGGATCCAAAAGATGCTCAAAGTTTCAGAAAATGCTAAAAAATCAAAGTTGTCAAGTGATTTTTAAACCAAATACACTGCATATATTTCATCGTTCTGAATCCAACACAACTTGAACGAGTGAAAAAAGATATAGTATGACTAAGTTACAGCTAGTCAAAGTTCAGGTCCAAGCAGGGCAAAAAGTCAAAGGTCAACAAGTCAAAGTTAATGGCCAACGATCAAGTCAAGGTTCCAATCTCATGGTTCTAGCAACCAAGTGGAAAATTTTGGTTGGTTTATTTCGGGCCAATTCGTAGGCAACATTTGGCCCACTTAGGAAAGGCCACATGGTCTTGTCGCACTAGCTAAAGTTTGTTATGGATCGACTAGTAAACCCGACAAGATTCAAACCAATGACTTGCTTACAAACAATCTCACGCCTACCACTACACCACCAGTATTACTTGTTAAGTGTAGTAGAGATATTATATTTAAAGTATATGGGTGCCATATATGGGGGAATGGATATGGCAGGAACCCAACATATCTAGCGGCTCCACCATATCCACGTTATTGGTTATCAAAGCCAACATTAGCAACGACATAGTATGAGTAGATACGTATGGTTTAAACAACCTAGTGCCATAAACTTTAATGTTATTGTTGTATTATGGTATGGTGGGGTGGCACACCATATCTGGCGGCTCCACCATATCCACGTTATTGGTTATCAAAGCCAACATTAGCAACGACATAGTATGAGTAGATACATATGGTTTAAACAACCTAGTGCCATAAAATTTAATGTTATTGTTGTATTATGGTATGGTGGTGTTATGAAAACAACTCAAGAATAGATAGAAAAGATAGATCAACGCCTTAGAATTCAGCCTCTTCGAGGGGGAAACCTCCTTTATATTACATAAATGAGCAATTCTTGGATGATACAAATGACAAAACCTCCTTTCTAATAGGAGTCTAAGGAGTCACAATATAACCCAACCGACCTAATAATAATAATATAAATCCACAAAAATGACAATAGAGGGATTCTATGGGGCACACTAATAACAATATGGGGGCAATAGGGGCACAACAATATTAATAAGGGGTACAACTACCATAGTAATGGGGTAATCACTAGTATTATAGGG
>APFE031685822.1:0-15380 GCA_000404065.3 Pinus taeda
GGGGACCTCATTACTCCGCCGGCCATGTGTTAGCACATCATTCGGAAATGATATGGTACGAAGGTATGATATGGGTTAACGGCATGACAATGCTATTTTTGCAAAGAGTTGTTATTTACAAACTATTTTCATGCATGCTC
The DNA here is from genome assembly GCA_000404065.3 of Pinus taeda. Taxonomy (NCBI): domain Eukaryota; kingdom Viridiplantae; phylum Streptophyta; class Pinopsida; order Pinales; family Pinaceae; genus Pinus; species Pinus taeda. The sequence goes on from APFE031685822.1 coordinate 141, forward strand.
TGTGTTTTTGCTGCGATTACGTTCTTTGCGACAGGTAATTGCTGTTCCATCTAGATCCCGAAACAGAACCATGGGAGGCAAGGCTATCAGAAGTGAGCCCAGTAAGCTAGAAGTCTTCGAAGCCGCTCGGGAGATCCTAGAAAGGGAGGGGTGGCTAACTTATTTTAGCCGCCTGCGTGAATCAAATGAAACCGTGGCCATGGAATTCCTGCAGAATTTGTAGGAAGAACACTCTGTAGTAGGTGGGAAGCAGATAATGGTCACGGAGCAAATAATCGCGGAAGTAACAGGATTACTAGCCTCGGGACCAATATGGACGAGAAAAAAAGAGAGATTGCAAAAGACCATAGAAATTTTCCAAGACGAAGGACAGAATCTGACAGTGAAGGGAAAAGGAGTGCTACCGGCAACGCTAGGAGAACCTTGGAGCGAATTGGCAAAGGTAGTGCAGAGCTACATCACCTGCGAGGGGCGAGAAGATGTGGTAAGACCGCGTCACCTTAAGCTCTTGGCTGTGTTAAAAAGAAAATGTTCTGTGAACCTCCCTGCATTGTTAAATTCATTACTGCATGATGCCTCTCGATGCCTGAAAAAGGCACACCATGAAGATGCAGTGGTTAGCCACCATGGGCTGATTCGCCTGATAGTGAGCTACAGTCTCACTCAGCAGCAGAGTAGCTGGGGGGAGCTTATTACAGCAATGGGAGGGGGAGTGGCATCACCATCCCCAAAGGCTAAGCATCTCGCTAGTACCTCTGAAGCACCTAAGAAGCCCAGAGAATCGCCAAAACCCAAGCACCCCTCGGATACACCCGAGCAACCCAAGAAGCGCACGGAGTCAGTAAAACGAAAACGTTCCTCTAGAGCATCTGGACATCCAGAAAAACATAAGGAACTGGACACAAAAGAACGTGCTGCCTCGAAACGTAGGCATTCCTCTAGCACCCCAGAGCAAGCTGAAAAACGCAGAAAGGTGGTGGTGGAAGAGCAGGTGGCCAGCACACCCGAACAGCCTAAGAGGCATAGGAAGTCAGCTCGGTTGGCAAGGATAAGAGGCAGGCTGGAGAAAATCCAGCTAAGCATCGACCAGCCGATCGAAATAACAGAGGAACCACCAGTGCCAGAACAGGAACCCTCGAGGGAAAATGAGGAACAAATCGAGAACAAAGCAGAAGCCGAGGAAGGAAATGAACATTCTAACTCTGAGGCCGAGGCCAGCTTTCCGGAGGCAGCCACTGAGCAGCCAATTCAGGAGGAAGGTAATGAACATTCTGACTCTGAGGCCGAGGCCAGTCATCCGGAGGCAGCCACTGAGCAGCCAATTCAGGAGGAGGAGATGGGAAAATTGGGGGACAGCCCTCCACAAGTTCCCATGGGAGAAGAAGAGCTGGCCACCATCTTGGCCAGCCTGGGAGATTATGCTTCACCTTCCAGTCCAGCAGACCCTCTTGAAGGACCCTCCGAGGAAGAGGCGCATGAAGAATTGCATGAAGAAATGGCAGGAGGAGAAAACCCCCCTGTTGTTGATAAGGAAAATGTAAATACCAACCAGGAACAACCCGTTCCCAAGACATCGGGAGAAAACCCACCTGCTGATGTCGCGGAGAATGAAAATGTTTGTCGGGAACAGTCTGTTCCCAGAATGCCAGAAGAAACCCTCAATGAAAGAGGAGCAGAACTGAGGGTCGTTCATGCGCCCACAGCCGAGGCAAGGGAAATTAAGAAATTGAGAAAGAAACAGCAGAGGCTGCTGAATATTATAACCCAGCTTCGGCAGAAAATTCAAAGTTTGAAAGCCAGTCTGAGAATAAGGAGGACTATAAGGAGAAAAAGAAGAACAAATGTAGCAGGGTCCTGTCAGATGAGAAGGCAAGGGGCTTATAGGCGCCTTGTAGGTCAATACTCCGCTGATAGACCTACGGCTATTCCAACCAGCACTGAGGGACAAAATGTCGTTCCATTTGGTATGGAACATCAGAATTCCGTCCCTATTGATGCTGAGGAACAGCCTGTTTTTCCAAATAGCCTGGTGGGACCAGCTGCCATTCCAATCAAAACCGAGCCGCAAGACGACATTCCATTTACAAAGGGGCCATCGTACCCCTTTATTCATGTTAAGAAAGAAAGGGAAAGCAAAGCAATCCAAACTGAGGCAACCAGGCAGCGAAACAAGAAGGTCAGGTAAGACTCCCTGCCTCTGAGAAATCATGGAAAATGGATCCAAAAACCAAGGCCTTGCACCGCGAGATGAAGCAGGCCCGATAGGAGGCTGACCAGCTAAGGGAACAAATGATCCCTCGGGAAAAATACGAGGAGTTGCAGCAGAAAGTTGAGCAGTTAAGGGAACAAATGATCCCTCGGGAAAAGCATGAAGAACTGCAACAGCAACTGCGGAACATGAGTCAATCAGAGAGTCAGGCCTTTGAAGGATGGCAGAAGGAACAAGAGAAGGTTGCCAAGGTAACACGTCGACTAGATGCTGTTATTAAACAATTGGACACTATATGTTCGCTGTATGATGATGTTTTGACTTGCAGGGCCCCTGCAAAGAATTATGCTTTATTTCTCCTTGAAAGATACTTAAGATTTAAAATAAAAGTCGTTAGGGCAGGTGCCCCCATTCAGATTAATACTATTAATGATTTTATTGATTGTTGTAAACATTATGGGGTTAAGGTCCAACGGTCACTATGTGAATTCTATTTGCACAATATGGTGCTGGAGCAGGAAACTGATTTAAACCTTGGCCCTTTTGTGGGAGATATACAGCTACAAGCCTTTGTTTCATTTGGGGTCAATCAGTTGAAGTGGCTCAAGTCTTACAATGCCTTCCAGAGGCAGGAGAACAGCCTAGATCTATGGGTCAGGGCCGAGCCTAGAGACCCCGTTCAACTATGGCAATCACACAAACGCCTTATGAGAACCCTAGGCGTCATGGAACTGCTAGGGCCCATGCATGAGGGTTTGATCCGAAATAGCTTGGAATACTTTCTGGCTATTAAGGATTCTGCCCTGGAATCTGCCAAATTCTGTTATCGGATTTCTACCCCAAGCATCCAGCTCAGGGAGCCATTCAAATACGAGAATTTTGAGCTGGCTGCTGAGCGATTGGCCCTTTACGGACAGCACATCCTGCATGTCGGGCCGTCTTGGTTAGGATACCGGTTCCGTAGCCCAATTATTTGGCACCCTGCACCAGGGTACCAAGCCTTGTATGATATGCCTGCAGATCAATTGAACCAGTTCTTTGATAATTTGGTTGCTCACCATGGTTGCAGACCTCCTCATGAGGTGCCCTCTCCCGCCTATTCTCTTACAGCTCTCCATGTTAATTATAACGTTTTCATGAGGCCATGAAACAGAGTAAGTCGGGGGGTGTGTAGAGCATTGGAAAGGTATGTTTTAACGAATAACTTAGTGGTGTTTCAAGCAATAGTTGTAACCTTTTTCTTTGTTATACAATAAGGAGAATGCAAAAAGAATGAGTACAAATGACCCAATCACTGAAAGTTATCTTCTTTGTGCAGGAAAAGACAAAAGTAGGAAGGCACGGTGCAAAACAAGAGTCCCAAGAGCAGATAACGGCTGTCCCTCTAAAACCAAATAAAGTCCAGACTAGGGCGAGTAAATCAAGGCAGATCAATCCGGGACGAGATGAAGGACTGTCATTTCGGAAGGCTAGGCAGAGAAAAGAAAGGAGTTAACAGTTTAACAGATCCCTCAGGATCGTTACGTTTAATTATTTTGTTGTTTAGTTAACTCCGCCATTACTTGTATAAGAAGGGGCGGCATTGAATACTTAGGGGACGTCTGGAGTATCTTGTATTTTTACTTTTTGTTTATAAGCTGCACAGTTGGTTAAACTCAGACTATCGAGTCTCTTGAAGACTTAGTTTTGCTGTACTATCATTGATGCGTTAATATAATACATTTGGTGTTATTTTCCCCCTGCATCTGAAGTAGGTTACGGCGGTGTGCCATTGAGAGCTAAGGGCCCGGCTCCAATGGACACTGGCTGATTGTATCATTACAGTTTGGCTTTGTGTGGTTTGTTTATTGTTTTCAATAATCTGATATACGTACATGATGTTCCATACTTGTTCATCAGTAGTTTTCCTTTTTGTAAATCTTTGTAACAAGTTTACATCATATTTCCAGAATTGATCACATAACACTATTCTAAGTTGTTCACTTCCGTTACAGAATTTATAAGTGGAATGTTTCAGTTACATATGGTTGGAGTAATGGACTACTGGTAATCGTTTCAGATTATGTTTATATATGATTGACGTTTCCTGTTTATGGTGATTTGCTGTTCCATTTGATTAAACTGTCTACTTGTACAAAAGATTGCTCTTCCTTTGTATGTAAGTTGATATCAAGAGTTGAGAGTGTTGAACACGCTAGATTTAGTTTCTTTCCTGCCATTCCTTTTTACTGTTGTTCCAATTCTGAATTGCTGTTCCATTTCTGAATTGTTGTTCCATTCTGCTTTCTTGCTGTTCCATTTTACTTGCATTCATTGGTATTGTGTGGGAGGAGGATCAAGGCTGTTGTGAGACACAGCAGACGCTATTATGCTCCCAGATCCATGATCCATACTCTAATTCCTTTTTCAGTTTCTAAAGGGATGGGTTACTGCTTCCGTACCCTTGACTGACAAAGTTGTCGGGTGTGATTTCTTTATGCAAAAGTAATTTAGCATAGCTTAGCATCTGTTTACTCTTGTATTTCTTAGACCTATACTACTAAGCATTACTCTGACAAATAGCCTCAAATCGAGATACCCTTCACAATAACCAAACGCTCTCGGATTGACTTGTAATGTGAGATAACTAGAGGTGAAAAAGGCCCTTGTTACAGCTCTACATGTTGAATCCAACTGATCTACATGGAATTCAAGTGGTTTCTTCTATAGAATTTCTATGTCAATATAATGTACAAATTCCTTGTAGATTCAAACTACTAATTATAATATGCTAAAACAATATACTTGAATCTACTCTACTCAGTAGCAGAAAAAATTAAACAATCGCGAAATCCCGAAGAATAAAAGAGAAAGAATTCCATCAACACATTACACAATGATTTCATCGAGAACACCACAACTAAAAACCACTTCTATTTGTATATTTCATTAGTTATAAAAGATGAGAAGATTACATTGTTTTTCTCAATCCATAGCAACCTCTACTATCTCCATCTGTCTCACAGCTTCCTAGACAAGCCCAGGCCAATAGTTAACAAATTTTATGCTTTCTCAGGTCTCAATTTCCTTGGGAATTAGCCACCTATTAATTACAGAAATTATTCAATTGGAATTGCACAATCCTCATAGGCCTTCCTCTGACTGCATGCACTACCTGTACAATTCGTATGATTATACAACTGATAGTACATTGTCCCTCAACTCCAATCCCAACTGGTTAACTCTCATATATCACATGCATGAGTTATTTATAAGTGAATCATTAGTTAATTGGTTGATCACTGCAGGAACACCACATTATTTGACCTCCCACTAGTTCCGCCAACAGTTGGAACTAATTTAACTCACTTTAACTCAAGTAAAATGAATTAATTAATTACAACTCAAACTTAACTCAACCAGAGATCCTATAATGTAGGAGACACTCTACATGAATCAATTTAGACCCTCAATTTGAATTAATTGAGCCAGCTAAGTCAAATTAACTTAGTTAACTAATACAAGTTGTCATGAGATGTGGAATTGCAATTTTATTCCTAACTTAATTCAAGGACAAAATTAAATTAAAATCTTTCTTGATGCCATTTTCAACATTTCTTGTTGAAAATTTCAATGCTCTCTCTCAACAAGAAAGGGATTCACATCTATCCTTATCCAGTTCCTTTGGAATGTTTTGCATGTAACACTTCTCACTGTTTTTGTTGCTACTACAACATCTGCAACTGAAAATCATCAAATAAATAAATAAAATGAATCAATCCACAACTGTCTACTAGGAAAATTGTGCTTCTGATGACTCTGCTACTGGACCTCACACTCTATTGTCAACTCTTCTCTGCAGTCCTTAGTATCTGAATGAAATTGATCCTCCTGCTACGAATATTGTGGGCCCCCGTAGCGAGGCAATGATCCATGAGACAAAAAACACCTCAATGGACCTTGCCCAAATTTCTGCAACTCTTGGGACGATTACTTTACATCACCCAAACTCTCACCTAAATGTATGGTTTCGTGTGCTCCTACTACCCACATGGCTCTAAATTCCCCCCTACTAGAGGTATCTGCATGAGTGGAAGTATCCAATCGACCTCCTTTTTGGTTCTCCATTTGTGGCTGCTCCACAACTTACTGAGGTTGATTTTTAGGCTACATGTCGAGAGGTAATTCATTATCCCTCTCAACCACAAAGAGTATAACATTTTCCTTTCTCCTCAAGGCTTTGCGTGCATCTTTTACCTCAAGTGAATATAGGTTCTTAACTCGCACACCAATCTATTTCACCTTTCCCATGGCAATGTGTATAAGGAAAACCATCCCTTTTCTAAATACCACATCGTAGCCACTATCTTCCAGTATCGTGATAGAAACAGGATTCTTATTTATTCCTCGAAGAAACATCACATCTGAGAGTCTAAGAGGGGAAATAGAACCACTCTAAAAAGTAATAGTACCAATGCTAGTCGCATTATACCTCCCATCATCTCTCTTTTCAATGTGCACCTGGAGGTCCTTCTCCTCCAAATCAATAAATAACTCTTTTTTGCCAATAATATGGAATGAGGCTCCACTATCTAGATACCATATACTACCCATCACCGATGTCACCATGCAAGTGATGAGGGTGAAATCCAACGCTAATTGTGAAGCAAGAGCTTCACCTTTCCACTTATCTTGAGGGATTATGTCGGCATTCTTGTGAAAAAAACTTTGTTTCATAATGTCCCTGCTCATGATAGTGAAAACATTTAATCTTCGACATGTCCTTATTCTTGCCACCCTGACTGGAATCTGATTTCAAATGGGATGACTTCCCTTTCCATTTCTTCGTCTTTCCAGATAAGGCACAATTGTCCTCATCATCATGTTTAGATGAGGATCCATCTCTAGTGTTCCACCAAATCTCTTCTGGCACCAAGTTGGACCACAAACGCTTCCTTTGGTAACTTCTCCCTTGCTTTACAAGCCCTGGTAGTTGTTCCAGACCTTGGGAATGCCTAGAAGCGCTAGGCTAACCAAATCATCTTCAACAATTGTAACACCGACACTTCCAAGCTCATCCCGACATTGGGTGAACTTGGTCAAGTACTTTGGTATTGTGCCACCCTACTCCATTTTGATTTTCCTTAGCTTCTCCTTCAGTGCCAACTTCCTGTGGTCATTGATATTTTTAAATAGGTCTTTCAAGACCTTCCACATTGCATATGGGATCTCCTTACCGTGCAGCCTCAAAACAATATGATCTTGAACTCCTTCTAGCCTTTGCAACACATTTTCTTCACTCTGCCAGATCTTTAGCATCAGCTGTTGGAGGCTTGGGAATATATTTTTCTATGAATTCCTTAACATTGTTGTCTTCCAACATTGCCTCTATCCTTTCCTTTAGAGAAATATAGTTTGAACTACCCTCAATGGTATATTCAAGTCTCAATCCGTAAAACGATATCTTGCTGGCTCTTAAGTGTGATACTGCAAATTTTATTTCACCTGCAAAAGAAAAACTCGTATTCTCCCCTTCTAGTGTTATTTTTTCTCTGATACCATGTGGAAATTTCTTGTAGATTCAAACTACAAATTTTAATATGCTAAAACGATATACTTGAATCTACATTATCATTAACGAAAGCAGTTAAACAATCGAGAAATCATGAAGCATATAAGAGAAATAATTCAATCAACACATTACACAATGATTTCTTGGGGAAAGCCACAAATAAAAACCCATGTTATCTATATATTTCATTAGTCAGAAAATCTAAGAATATTACAATGCTTTCCTCAAGCCCGAGCAACCTTTGCACTATCTCTATCTGTTGAGAAATGGCAAGAAGAAATTCCAGTTTAATTTGTCCTTGAATAAAACTGAGAATTAAAATCGAGTTCTATTCTCATAGAAACTTGTAAATAGTTAATTAAGTTTAATTAACTTAATTAGCTTAGGAATTTCAAGTTGGAAGTCTTTCTGTAGTCATGTATATGTTTTCCCTAAGTTTTAGGGGTCCAGTATGAGTTTAAATTGAGTTGGAAATTAGATCACTCAGTTTACTGAGGGAAGTTCACTTAAATTAGTTATATTTTTTTTTTTGGAACTAATAGAGGACTAACAGTCAGTTGGTGCACTAATGCATCCACTAGTGCTACTCAAGTTAGCTTAATATTTCCTCATTGGAAACTCATGCATGTACGTTCTGAGAAAAACCCAGTTGAGGCTAGAGAGAAGGGATAGTGTACTATCAGTTGTATGATTTACGGAGTTGTATATATCATGCATGCAATCAGGAACTGGACCTAGTTTGGATTGCACAGTTTTGGATGCACTAGATTCCCATTAATATGGGCTATTCAGCCATAGGAATTGTGTAAGGAAATAGGGGCTTGGAGAGTTGTATAATTTGCTAAGTGTTGGCCAAGAGCTTGCTTGTGAGCTAAGAGAGTTGAGCATACTTCTGTGGAATTATTCTAGTGAGAACAAGATTTTTATCTTCACTCATATTTTTGATATATGAAATATAGATAGCAGGATTTTGACCAGTGGCTTTCCATAGAATATTGTGTTATGTGCCATTGATTTATCTTCTTCTTGTTCTTATTGTTTTCATAAATCTATTGGCTTCCACTGGTTGAAAATAGAAGTAGATTCTTGTCCTATGGTTTAGTAAACTAAATGAGCTTATGAATCTACAGGATTTTCTACACTATCTATCTCGCATCTTCCTAGACAAGCCTAGGCCAATAATTAACCAAATTTATTCTTACCCAAGTCCCTATTTCCGTGTGTTTTTTTCTTGGGCATTTGCCCCCTACTAATTTTGGAAATTCTTGAATTGGAATTGTGCACCCCTCGTAGGCCTTCCTCTAACTGCATGCACCACATGTACAATTTGGATTATTATACAACTGATAGTACATTGTCCGTGAGCTCCAATATCAACTGGGTAACTCTTAGATCTGACATGCATGAGTTATTTATGAGTGAATCATCAGTTAACTAGTTGATCACTACAGGCACACCACACTATTAGACCTCCTCCCACCAATTCCTCCAACAGTTTGAACTAGTTTAACTGAATCTAACTCAGTTAAACAGAATTAATTAATTACAACTCAAAATAAACTCAACCAAGGCTCTTATAATGTAGGAGACATTCTATATGACTCAAGATAGACCACCAACTTGAATTAACTAAGCCAACTAGGTCAAATTAACTTAGTTAACTAATAAAAGTTGTCATGAGATGTGGAATTACAATTTTGTTCCCAATTTAATTCAAGGACAAAATGAAATTAGAATCTTTCTGGATGCCATTTTCAACATTTCTTGCTTCGATTTTCAACATCTAAATATATGCCTTGCATTAGTGAAAGTGTCGAACCTTATAATTTTTTTCCCTTAATTTGTATGCCCTAGGTTTCCTAGAAATTCTAGGGGATTTTCTTATTTGTCCAACTGAGCATAAATCCTTATAGCAGAATAGTTATACCTAAAAATACCTCCTCATCAGCTCAAAGGATATTACTATGCTTTTTGTTGAAATACATCCTTTTACACCCCTTTTTTCTAGCCTATTTAAGTCTATAATGAAAGTTATGTACCATCAGGACCATATTATCCTATTCTATAACACTATGTTGCTTCACCTAACTTGCATTGCCAAATTCACATTTAGTCAAAAGGCAAATAGCCTGAGTTAGCTCGCTTTGACATTATTGTTCACTTAAGGAAACTATATGGTGGAATGTGATCATGTTATCCTCATATACATCTATTTCCTAACACAAACCATACAAAAGTGGGAAAGAGACATAAATCATGAGGAAGATTTTTCCAAAACATTAAAGAATATAAGAAGTGGATAAAAGCATTTTTACATGAGGAAACATCATCCACCGAAAATATTTTTCCCAATTTGAGCCGAGGAATAATTTGGTAATGTTTATAGCCTCCACATGCCTATATATTGGAGGCTCGACCATTGAGAAAGCGATCAGAATTCATTTTATTGTTATGTTGTCAAGATATTCTTTGAGAGAGATTTTTTGGAGATAGGAGTTGGAGGGGATGTTGTTGCAAATACATGTAAGATCACGAGGTTTATTTTCCATGTAAATAAAATAAGCCCAAGATTAGGGGACATGTATTCCACACTGAATGTTAGGAAGAACACTTTAGTGGGTATCAATTGTGATTAATTAATGGCTATGGAAATTGGCAAAGGAAAAGTGGCAATAATTGGCATTTAATTATGAAAATAAAGGAAAATATGAGAAAAGGAAGGTGAAGAGACACAAATTTGCATGCTAAGGAAATTAGAGGGAAAATGAAGGAAAATGAACAAAATTGAGGCCTCAATTATAAAAAGGCTTCTGAGGATCAGTTCATAGCTTTTGTTAGTTTAGATTTGGAGCTATCATTTCATTCTCTCATTCTCTCATACTCTTGCACACTTAGAGCATTCTTGGAGCACTTAGAGCATTCTTGGAGCATGCTTGGAGCACTCTAGTATTCACTTAGATTTAGAGAAAGAGGACAAAGGAAAGAAGGAAAGCACAAGGGAGAAGTTGTATCAGCAACTACAACTCAATCACTTGGTAGGTAATAGGTTTCATGTGTGATTTCATTACTGATTTCTTGATGCATGGTATATGCATGTGATTTTCTGGTTATGTGTTGTCATTGGCTGTTACACAGTATTTTGTTACATTCCCAACTCTGTACCCAAAGTGTTGCCCTTTGTGCCACCATTGTCACAAATTTCGTAAAGAAACAAAAGTTGTGTAAATTCATTAACCATGAATTATATGTTCAACACATCCCTAAAGAGATGGAGAATTAATGTCTTGAAGTAATTCTAGTAAAACTTGAGAAAAAACCTAATTTTCAAGATCAATGCTACTTTTAGTAGGAAAAACCGTGTTGGTACCATTTGGTCTAACTAGTGATAATATTGGTAGCGCAACTTTTGATAGGAAAATCCACGTTGATCCTCTTCGGGTAGTTTCTCCAAAAATGGACCAGAAGCTTCTCTTACTAGAACCCTCGAGAACGGTGAGTTGGTAGTTGTTAGATGAAGATATGGTTGAGTACTACGATTTAGATCCTTTGATCTTGTTAGCATTACATAATTTCAAGGATGAAGAAAAAACCACGAAGGAAACATCAAAACCACTTTTGAGTTTAGGATCTATCCCTCCTAAACTTGGAGAGTGACCTCTCTATGAAATTTAGCTTTGTTTACTCGGAATTTCAAGCTAGTTATTGAGCTGAGAGTTTGGATTTTGAATTGGTTTTGTTGGAACAACAAAGGAAGACCATTGGGCAATGGGAAATGGAGTCAGAAGATCTTGGGGTGATCAATTTCCATAAGTATCAAGCTTAAGTGAAACAGGGCAAGGTAGGCATACTATTGGATCTCTTAGATTTAAATGAAATGAAGTGGAAGAAGAGAAATAGATTCAATTAATGCTAAAGAGTAGTTAAGAATTCTTTAACTTGATATGAGAGGAAAATATTTAGAATTAACAACAGCCAAAATAGGGCACTCTAGGTAACGAATCATATTTATCACAGCTTCTATTGATTAATTCAGAATAGAGAATACACAAGCATGATAGACATAGAAAATAAAGAAAGAACAGTAGATGCACTTCACCACATAGATATGACACAAAAATCATGAAACAACTTGCTTGTATTAATCTAGATGGCCACTAAATGTCAATGATTAGCTTCACAATAATGACAAACTTTCTCTGTACAAATCCCTACATCTATTACTTCGAATGATGAAGTATTTATACAAATTCTAAACTAAAATATCTTGATAAAAATCTCAAGATCTTTTTACAAATATCCTAAATTGTTTTACACAAATAGAAATGACATGTAGGAAATTCAAAATAAATGTACCTACTTGGAACTATCAATATGGATTTATGTTGACAAAGAAGAGAAATTCGAATTTGATTGCAACTCTTGGTTGATGAGGTGGCTAGCTGTCTTTGACCATTTTCCTCCCAAAATTTTGCAAAATAGGGTCCCATCATCCGTTTTTATATATAACTCCGAGATAGATCTGTAAAATGGGAGAGAGGTTATTGTAGATAGATATGTTCTTGAGATAAACCTCTCTTTGTTACCCAAAATTCAGCTCCAGATGTTCCCAATATTCTCTGCAAAAAGATGGCTGAAACAAGACTTTGCTCAGTCTGAAAACTAAGCTGTAAAGATGTAAATGTATCTATCATTTTGTAATATATGTGTAAAATATGAAGTATTTTGTTGTACTTTTGAATATTAGGAACACACACCTCCTCCAGTTTCTCAAGATTCATCTTCAATTGGCCACAATATGTTCTGCAAAAGTATGGCTAAACAGGGAAATTTGGGAAAATATGTCCGCAAAGAGTCATCTGTATATCCGAAACCATAATAGCTATGAGAACTGAGAGAGGTTTTTGTACATGAGGATATTGGTTTCGAAATATTTCCGTTTCTGAAAATCTGTGCTCATTGGTTTCGAAATGATATTTGAAATCAATGTGGCATATAGGAAAAAGCATAGTTTCAACTGATCATGAGACAAATGAATGAAGTGGATGCGGGAGGTGACATGGTAGTCAGGGAATGGAGGGTAACATAACCAGGAGTGTGTGGGAAATATGGTGGGAAAGGAGAGTGGTAAGCAGGAAGGTGGTAAGCAATTTTCAAAGAGGGGTCGGAGTGGTAGGTGGTATTGTGAAGGGGGTGCGAAATGCAGAGGGGAAGACACGTAGTGTGGGACCGACAGGGTAAAATCACCTTTTCGAACACCTCCCCTGGTGGTAAGGCTAGGATGGAGAAGGGGGGCTGAAAATGATTTTGAGCCGTCAATATATGGAACGAGAGGATCGAGGGGAGGGAAACATGCAACTATTTAACTCCATGTGACAAAATCCCTTTTTGTCATTTTCAACCTTACAATAAAATCAAAATATAGTACCAAGGCCTTTATTACAGTTTTATTTAATCACATTTAATTGATGTGATTAATTTAATCTAAACATAATTAATTATCCTCTAATGCTGCATTTCATCTTGCAAGCATATTTTTTTTTCTTAAGGTTTTGACCTTTTTTGGAAATAATTTACAATATGGATTTTATTTACAACATGTGAAATATAATAATCACGGTCAAGTGACCCTATAATAATTATAGGAGCCTAAAATATCCTACCTTTAGAGTTCTTTCCTTTGGGATAAGGACCTTCTTCCCCTTTGGTGGATCTCTAACCTCCTCTCCATCACTATAAATCCATTCTTCACTTTCCTCAATGGGTTGGTCATGGCTGGTTGATATTCTTCTGCTCAATTGTGCTTAGATGCTACAATTTTGGTGAGAGAGGAAAGGGGAGATTGTTAAGTTTGGATTGGACTTGGAACCATCCGAAAGTTGGCCTTCAACATCAAGGCATCAGTTGTATGCCTCCTTCTTTAATTTAATCATTAATACAAAGCATGTTTTACTTCCCATAAGCTTGTCTATGATGGTTTTCTTAGTACAATACTCCTTGACCTGTTGTATAACTTACATTGTAATGCATATGCTATGATCTCTCTTGTTGTTGTCTTTTGATCTCTCTTATAGGTATTTAGATGCAAGGAATATTAAGAAGCAAGCTTGGGAGCTAAGGGACCAGGATCATCATCAAAGGTCGAGCGCATAAGAGAGAGGTAGGCCATCTCCCTTTCTCATTTTTCATTCTGATCTAAGTTAGGGAAGTTTGCTTATTTTGTCACGATTGTTATTATACCCACAAATTGGGATAGAGGGATCGCTTCTATCTATATAAGGGATTACATGGTTAACATTGGCATGGAGATTTTTTTGGACTGACAATGGTTTTAGAATTGCCTTTCCATTTCATGGATAGTTATGGTGCTGTGGGTTTTCCCACTGGTTTTTTTTTTCTGATTAGTGCTCAGGTTGCTGATGGTTGTGGGTTGGAGAAAATTCTCTAGAAGGATTGGACTAAAGTAGGTTGAGTTACTAGCCTTAGAGCCTAGGTTGTGACAAATGTTATGGGGCCCTTAGTGGGTTGAGTTACTAGTCCCTGGAGTTTGGTTGGACAAACACTCTGGAGTCCTCGAAGGCTTTGGGTTGAGTTACTAGTTACTGGAGCCCTATACATCTTGTCTAGAGACCAATATAGTTGGTGTTAGTGATGTCTGACCATAGAGGTGGAATCATTGTAGTAGAGGGATGAGGTCTAGAATCCATGGTTGGTTTTGTTATGGTTTAATCCATCAGATATTGCATTCATGATTGGAATATGGTGTGGGGATGATTGGCATCAAGACGGATTTGGTTTAGCCCAATCTATGGTCAGGTGGTATGTGGAAGTCCATCACTTGGTCGGTATTTTCATATATTAATAAGATTTATCTTCCTATTGTAGTTTATGTATATTTGTAGTGATTATGTCAATCATGTTATGGCTGAGTTTCCATGATTTCTGTGTTGGTTAATTTTTGTTTAGATGATGTATGTTATCTATGGATCTTGTCATTAATTGCTTAGTTATCAAATGGCTGATGAATATATGAACTAACAAGTGTTGTTCTAGCTAGTTATAGAGGGGTTAGAGACTTCTCGGTGATTCCCTAATGAATACTCTTAGTTTATGATCAGAAATGCATTCATGCCCTGTAGCTTAAATGTTTTCCATGTTTTTGATGAAATGTTTGTTATGGATTAAGCATCTTTGGGTCAAGTTCTTGCTTGAGTTTTGATTGAATAGCATTGTCAGTACCTTTGATTTCATTCTGGAAATTTTCAGGCACTTCTAGGAAATGGTCTAGAGGTTTTCCTAAAAAGGTGCCACATATATTGAGATTGCATGCTCATAACTAAATATTTTAGGCCATAACTGCATGGAGGCAAGCATGTGAGTGTGGCTATAGCCTCATAACTGCATGGAAGTTGTGTCAAGGTTGTGGTTGTGGGTCTAGGTTAGTGAGAGAAGGTTCTAGCTCAACGATTTACCACCTGGGGTG
>APFE031685845.1:0-15690 GCA_000404065.3 Pinus taeda
ACATCACCTCACCCTGCCACGTATCCCTGCCACATCACCCCATCGTACTGCCACGTCACCTTGATGATGTCAGCATGCTGACATCACATCCGTACCAAAGGACGCCACTGCTGACGTCATCTGCCGTACTATTGACGTCATGCTGATGTCAGTAGCCAAAAAACCGAAAATTCGCGCAAGAGGAAAAGTCGTGCTTCGAAGCTCCGGAATGAGAAACAGAGGCAGTTTTCGATGTGCGATTAGCGCGAAGCCTAATCACGCATCGCTACGCGAAATAGGCCATATTGGGGAATCTTTAGGGAATCTTTTGATTCCTTGGCCCGTTTTGCACCGAAAAGGCCCGAAATTGCCCGATTTTGCCAGATTAAACCGATTTGAAGACAGGAAGAGACCAGCGATAGATATTAAAGAGTATCATACCAAATTCACAGAGAAAAAACATGTCAAAGAGTATCACAAAGCAGCGGAGACCATCAATGTAGCAGCAAAGAGTATCAGTGAAGATCTTAACAGCGGCCCAAAGCAGGAGAAAATTTAATACCTTCCAGCAAAGTCAAAGAAAGAGGGCGAGGCCATTCAAAACTCTCAAATCATGGTTATTGCACATTTAATCTGACACCAGAAAAGAGCTGCAAATCCCAAAGCACAGTTATTCCAGCAGTATTGCATCGAGCTTCCAAGGGCCACATTGCACTCTTTTTAATCCAGCTACCTCTCACACAGTTTCAATAGATATTTACCTGCATTTAATTTTGGCACAATTTTAGGTTTATAAAGCTCTTTTTGCAGACTTGTTTTAGGTCAATTGTAATAAATACTTTGAGATATTTGCACTATAAAGACAGCCCTGAATACCGTATTACTTCTTGGTTGGTTGGTTGATTAGTCAACAAGCTATATCTAGCTGATTTTGCTTCGGGTGAGACTCGCACTGTAATATCTGATAAGTTTCTATAATCAAAGACTGCTTATGAGCCTTGGAGAATGGATTGTTCATTGTGTTTACTGGTTGAAGAGTGATTATGGAATTCCCGTGCTGTTGCATAACTCAATAAGTGTTTGTTACCTCTGTTTTCATTCATGAATTACACTCTTAAACAGCAGAAAGAAAGATTAGCTTAAAATTTGTTTAAATACACTCTAAGCTCAATTTCTGTTGTTTCTTTATGTTTTCCTCTGTTTAAGCATAAATATGAATTCCAGATGGCTCATGTTTGCCTTAACCCAAGACAGTTATCCAAGGATTCTTCATTGCCCCTAGATAGAGATCATCTTTCCCTCTGTTAAGTTAAATGAGAGATTCTTAAGTGTCTCTCATTCCTTACATATCATTCATCCTTTTATTTTTTAAGATTTGTGTTATGAGCAGCTTATCCTGCGCTTCATTTATTTCTCTATGACCAGAAAGACACACTGATAATCCTAACCCATGACTCCATGCCCAATGGTTTGAAACTTATCACTTCATAAATTGCCTCTCTGCCTGAAAGCATTTTCCTTCCAGCCAAACACAAACAAAAACCCCCTGAGCCAAAAGCTAGCCTAAAATCATCAACAAAGTTGAATCATTAAGAGAGAGCCCTCTCTGATTGCAGGTGGGCTAGAACCTGCAATCCAAATATTGGTTTGTGGTTACCTCGGTCGTATCCCTACAGGAGCCTAGGAATAGCCTGAGTGATAACAGGGAGAATGTTGGGTTGTGTTATATTCTTTCCACGTATTTAATAGTGGGATTGAAGGGCACCTGTAACCCCACTTTATGGGGTCCGGGGCAGCCCCCCAGAAAATTTTGGTTTTGGACCCTATGTTAGGTTGGGTGGACCCACCTATGGTTTTGTTCATGATTTTCGCACATGTTTCTTGGACGCGATGGTTTTCGGTCCATGGTATTGGACGCGATGGTTTTCGGTCCATGGTATTAGATGCAATGGTTTTCGGTCCATGGTATTGGATGGTTCGGCATGTATAGATATGTATTGTAACATTGAAAGGAACATAATAAAAAATCAAGCTGGTAGTCCTGATTTTGGGATCCAAGGGAAAATCTCTTTGTATATGTGTTTTATGTGTTATGATATTGCATTGTTTATTTTCTGTGTTTTAGAGTTCGTATGCAAGTAATTTTTGTACGGGGTTAAAACCTACACCAGGCAGATGCGTAACACTTTTCATTTCCTTTCACCCCATCTGAAAAACTACCACATGAGGTATGGTGATTGATATTTTCTTTCAAAGCTTATAATATTAAATTGGTGCCAAGAATTAATAATGTTGCAGTTGATACATTATCCAATGCAATCACTAGATTTACATCTCTTAGGGATGGCCTTTCTATAGAAATAATTTATAAACCCGTTATCCATGATAATGTAACTAACTTGTGCATTTTCAACGATGAAAAACAAATCTTGTATTTTCTTGCTAATGTGGATATCTTCAAAGATGCGATCATAGATGATGATGAACATGATAAAGCTTTGAAAGAAATAGATAATGCATGATAGGGCAATCCAATACCCAAAGGTGTTGTATTAATAGAAAATTTGTTTGATTTGCAGAATTGATTCAAAGGACCACCTAACAAAAATACTCAGATTTTAATGCTATTACATGAACAAATCAATCTGAGGATGGAAGAAGACCCTAATTTTGTTATTCTGAGTACTTTTTGTTCTCCAGATGAAAGATGAGCATTCATTAAGCTATTCATACAATATTGAGATGTTTTTTCTTTGACTTATAAAGACCTCAAAACATATGATACAAGGATTATCCAACATGTCATTTCAATCGAGATGGGTTCAAGTCATTCCAATAGAAACTAAGAAAGGTACATCTGACACTTGAGCCTTTGATACAAAAGGAATTAAAGAAGTTTTTGGATTCATGGATTATTTTTAAAGTTAGCCATTCGTCATGGGTTTGAAACCTACTCCCCATGAGGAAGAAATCCGTGGAGATTCACTTATGTGTTGATTTTCGTGATCTTAATCAAGCTTCAAAAATGAACAATTATCTAGTCCCATTAATGGAGCAGATACTCCAAACAATTTTGAGTTCTGACATGTTTTCATTACTAGACAAATTCTCTGGGTACAATGAAGTATTGGTAGTTGAACTAGATAGACTACAGAAAATTTTAAGAACCAAGTGGGGAACCTTTGCCTTTAGACACATGCACTTTGGATTAATTAATGTTATAACTACATTCTAGAGAGCCATGGATTTTTTCATTCAGGGGACTGATTGGCCAAATCGTGGTGGTGTATCTCAATGATTTTACAATATTCTCAAAGAAAATATCAGATCATTTATGTCATTTGAGATAAATTTTTGAGCATGCTAGGAAGTACGGTATATTTCTCAATTCGAAGAAAAGCATCCTTGCCATGTCCAAAGGAAATCCCTTAGGACATATCATTGAAAATAATTATATCATGGTAGATCCTAAACATGTGAAGGCCATTACTGAGATTCCACATCCCAATGGTAAGAAGGCAATGCAATCCTTTTTGTTAAAAAAATATTTTTCTTTGGAAATTTATTTCTAATTATGCCCAAATTGTAAAACCACTACAAGATACGATAAAGAAGGATGAAGCCCAAAGGGTTAGCTCAATTGGTCAAGCTCTCGTTGCTTAGTACCTTTCCTATTAGAAGGTCACGATATCAAATCTCCTCGATGCCCTTAGGGTTAGGCTTTACATATTAGGTCGCCTTTGGATGGATATGTATGAATTATTGCTCATGGACGTAGGGGCCACTCAATGACCATGAACCATGGTTACCTTAAAAAAATGATAAGGAAGGATGTTGTTTATAAGTGGAATAAAAAAGATAAGGAAACGTTTGCCCAAATAAGAAAGCTATAGTCAAAGCTCCCACCCTCTTAAGTGCTATTTTTGACAAAGACTTCATGCTCTACAATTTTACTTCAGATTCCTCTTTAGTGGTGATTCTTACTTAGAAATATGATCAAGGAAATGAATGACCCATCTCCTTTATGAGTATGGGCATGCAAAGGTCTAAATTGAATTATCTAGATAAGGATAAGAAAGCATACGATGGTTACAAGGCTATTAAACATTTTTGGCCATATATTCTTAAAAATAATGTTATTTTATTCATTCCTCATTCTACAATTGTTTTTTGTTTGTGCAACAAGAACTAGGGAAATGAAGAGCCAACTGGATGAGTTGCCTACAAGAATATGGCTTGGAATATAAGCCTACTCATACAATCAAAGGTCATGGCTTATGTAAACTTGTCATTGAAGTCAAAAATCCCCATGAAGAAGAGATGTTAGGATGGGAGCAATAAAATGAAATGGATAATAATGATTATGAACCCTCACTCAGACACCATCATCCTGGTATACAAAGATAATGCAATATCAATAATAAGGAAATTTTCCTTCTTACTTATTAACAAATTATAAAAGGGTCATTGGATTCAAATCCTCTTATTATCAACTGGTCCATGGAGATTTATTTCAAAAACACCATAATGGAGTATTACTAAAATTTTTAGAGTATTCTGATTTCGAGAAGGTTTTGAAGGAATTTCATGATAGGAGGTCATTCTAATGGAAATAATACAACACACAAGGTCATGAGAGCATGATATTATTGGCCAAAATTATTTAAGGATGCTCATGCATATGCACATAAATGCTCGATTTTTCAAAAGTGTGTTAGTAGAGAAAGACGATCAACTACTCCACTCTAGCCCATTACAGCAGAAGGACCGTTTTAGCAATGGGTTTTATATGTCATTGGTGAGATCACTTTGTGTTCATCAAAATAGCGCAAGTATATTCTCATTACCATTTATTATTTCACGAGGTGGGTTGAAGTTGTACCATTGAGGCAAGCGAATAACCAAGAGGTTATCTGGTTTCTCAATTAAAACATTATCACCAAGTTTGATGTACCGACTTCACTTATTTTTGACAATGCTACTTATTTCTCATCTTTGAGGTTATATAATTTTGCCTTGAAAAATGGTATTGCATTGAAACATTATACAAACTACTAACCCAAAATAAATGGATAGGTTGAATCCACTAACAAAAACCTAATCCACAACACAAAGAAAACAATTTTGTCCTAATAGAGGAATTGACATAATGCTTTAATAAATGCTCTCTAGGTTGATCATGCACACCCAAACCTTCTCTTGGTAGCTCACCATACTTCCTCATCTACTGAAAGGAAGTAATCCTACCCCAAAATATTTACCTAGCAACTCTTCAAATATCTCAAGAATCATGTGGTAGGCCATGTTCGATCATGCAAAGTAGGATAAACACTCTTTCAAATCCCTCCTCCCTACTTAAAATACCTCCTGAACTCTTCCCCCCTCCCTTCTTACATTAGTATACTAAGCCCACACTCCTCTATACATTCAACTAAGTTAGGATCATTCCTTTGGATTGGAAAAGTTATCCTTGCATGTTGAAGTGTCCACAACCAATACCAACACTCTCAATATTGTGTCATTTTCTTCTGGCTCTCACGTGCCATCTCATTCAGTTGGCTATGTATTGCTATAGGTACTTCTATGATTAAAACCTCCAAATTAACCCATGCATCATTGGCTAACTCTTGTGACCAAATCATGAACTTATCCTTCCATTGGAATGATCATTAATCACAAATTAACCCTCTTAGTGGTATTGCGAATCATGGTTGCAACCCTTAACCAAACCAACCTTTTGTGTTGTTCCTCAGATTTGTGATTGTTGATTTGATATTATGCATCACACATCATGATTATAGTGTACATATCATTGCATTCTAATTCATCAACATGAGATTCATGACAGAATAAGATACGCCTAGTCCCTAGTCAAAAATCGAGATCTCAACAGGCATGAAAACTCTTGCATTTTCAATTTACAATTTGTGACTCCTTATTTAATCACTCAACACATTTCGTCATTGTAATTAGATTTACAACATGTAACTTTGCTAGATATGAGACTTACAATTAGATTGGAAATGTGAATTGCAACTAGACTATTCCCAACCTTTACCTTAGTGATTTGTGCATAATCTCATTCTCTTATATTATGAGTTAACCCATTGTGTTCCTACCTTATAGATATATGATTTCACTTAAACAAGCAGTTAATGTTGAAGAAATCTAAAATTTTGTTTCTATAATGCATAATTTCAATATTTCAGGCATTGCTGATTTAGATTGTCTCAACATATCCTCATCTTTTGGTGAAATGGTTCTACCCATTATAATAGGATCTGTCAGAAGTTTTGGAATAATATAAAGAAGTATAGAAGGAGTTGTAGAGATTCCTCCTAAACTTCCCATATATGTAGATATCTCATGCTATATTGATAAGAGAATAGATCTAATTTGGAGTGATATATACTTGAAATTCTCCAGGAAATACATTCCATAGGACAAATAAATTTTCAAATTTTACATCAATGTGAAGAAGTCTTGGTTACATAAAGTTGTCACACATCCTCCAATATTCCCTTGTTCGTAAACTACATAATAGATGCTTCAACATACTGATGAGGAGTAGTTTAGAATTAAAAGTGATCAAGAAGAACTAGTGGCATCGTTCACAACAACTGACATAGAAAAATATTACAAGTTGTCCATACCTCAGGAGACCTTCAATACAGGGTGGTTGGCTAGCTTTGATAAATCAAATAAAGACATTTTGAAGTCTTGGTGGCAATAACCAAACAAGTTCATGCATAGATGAGATGGAGTTTATAAGACAAAGTCACTTAAAAAGGTATACCAAATGCTAGAAACCATGTTATCGAGGCTATATGATAAATCAAATATAGAGTCCTTTCAAGAAGGTTGGGTTCCCTTGATTCATGCATGTGCCACCAAAGAAACGATCTTCAACTAGGTGGACATGTTATCATCCTCCATCAAATCTAATGCCTAAGCAACAAATAATTTGCTAGAAAGGGAGTAGTGAGAATTCTATGTGGAATCTTATTTATTGGATGCCATGTATGCAAAATGTGATTTTGAAGGACTGGGTTTGAAACGGAGTTCTGATCAAGACTTACCTGTGCATTTCTATTATAAGAGTTAATGGAATACAGGATATATTGGATTTTTTGAGAATATTTCTAAATACTTCATATCTCACATATATCATATTTCTTTTTGGCACAAAGCCCCCATGCATGTTTGATAAAGCTAGAGCTTCTCTACAAGACATCACAGATTGGTTTCCCCTTGGTGACTCTACTTATATTAGAGCGTATGGTGACTATAAATCTCCACATGCTTTTCCCACATTCATTACACACAAAGTAGTGTTGTAGGAAGTGGTTTGTCAACTCACTATAGGTCTATCCAAGACACTAGTCAAAGCCAAGAAAGTTCCATGACTTATCTTCTGATTAGATATCGGGGCCTACTACATTAAAAGTTTTGAAGAGGAAAAAGCATAAGTTGAATAATTAAAACATTTTTGATTTGGTGAATTAAATCTCCATAGATATGATCTAAGAGGTATGGCCATGGGACAATGCAAAGAAATCATATACAACATGATATATACTTTGAAGATTAATGAAGAGGAGGAAAAGGTAAAGAACATTTACAATACTTTCAAGGCTTTAAAATAATCTCTTCAAGATAAAAAAGGAGGACATTTAGAGCATGATACTTAGGAGAGAATGAGTCTAGAAGAGAGAAAAGTTATTATTAAAATAAAACAAGAACAAGAAGCTAGCAAAGAGAAGTAAAAGAAACAAAAGGTTGATAAGGAAGAAAGAAGAAGTTAGAATAAAGTAGGAGGAGTAAGTGATAAGTATAAAGAAAGAAGAGGAAGAAAACATGAAGAAACAAGAAGAAGAAAGGAAACTTTCAAGAAGCTGTAAAGAAGAAAAATGCAGAGGCAGCAAAGAGAAGAAAAGGATAAGAAGCACAAAAAAGGAGAGAGGAAGACAAAAAAAATAAGAGAGAAGAAGAGGAACAAAAGAGGAAGGAAGAGGAAGAAAAGAAAAGAAAAGAAAAGACTAAAAAGAAGCTAAAATATAGGAAGAAGCATTCGCTAAGTAGCTTGAATAAGAATTGATCGACAAGGAGATTGAAGAAAAGGTATCCAAAGAGAACAAGTTAAAAATTCCATAAACATAGATAGAGTTCGCTACCTTGAATGTCTCACCACCCACTCCTATCATTGACAAACATTTTCCATCACATGAATTAGGCATTGTAGTGGAAGAAGAATAAATAGTTTTGGATCTCTCCAGAATCACTTTTGATTAAGTTAAAGGTAAAATCACACGGGAGAGGTGCAAATGTTGGGTCAAGAATATAGGAATTCCCATATTAGTCACCATAGAAAGGGAAATATTGATAAACACTACAAAATATCCCACATTGATAACCTCTACTGGAATTGCCTTTGTAACTTCCATATATAAGAACATAGACAAATTATCCAAAGAGGTTGATTACTTGAAAGCAAAATTGGCCATTTCAGAGCAAAAGAATTTCCAACGACAGACAAAGAAGAAAACTTTGTTGATCACACACTCTCGAGGTGAAGATTTGCATGCATCAATTCTTGAGGAAGTTAAAGTGTTAGAGGAAGATATGGGTAAGGTCTATGATGAAATTATGACCTTGCATCAAGTAATGGCTCCATTTCCCTGCATGCTAGGTGATTTAAAAGGAAGAGGAATGCTAACTAAAATAACATCCTCAATAGTTGATCTCACATATGAATGGAGCATGAAATACCCTAATGCACTTTAAGAATCACACAAGAAAGAATTGTTAAACTTCAGAGAAATATCAAGTAGATGTTAGGATAAAAATGCAATCACATGATAAGTTGATTAGGGACATGGACAAGACATTGGCCTCTTATTAGACATTACCCAATGAGATTGAATCTCTTGTCAAGGTGCATAAAATACCTTCCATTGGTGTACCACGAGAAGTAAGATCATATGAATAAGTCAAGAAATATATTTAAGGAATATTAGATCCGATAATGCATGCTACTAAAAGAAGTGATCTAGAGGCTACTAAGGAGGTGATCATGCAGTATGTTATAGATTTTTAGAAGCTTCACACAAAGCTCACAATGCCAATGAACCAAGTATAAGATGAAAAATGAAACCTGCTACCTAATGCCTTACAATGCCTCATGTGATATGAAGACGAACTACAACATATGATCCAAGTGATCACCTCTAAGTACAAAGCGTGACAAGCATATTTGGTCATATTATAGGTAGAAGTTTGCGATCTATCTATCATTCATTTGGCTCACTGAGAACATTTTGTTTCTTTATTTTCAACATAATTTATATTTTTAAAAGTAAAATAGAATTTATATTAGAGAGGCATATGAAAGTTGAAGAGTCATGAGTGTAGGTGAAATGTCATGGTAGGTGAAAAGTCACCTCGCTTTGTATAAAAATACCGTCATGGCTAGATGTTTAAGGAATTTAAATTTTGGACTCCATTTGAGCATATTGTTTTGAGAGATTATAGATCGTTTTGAGAATTCAAGTGGAAACTTTGTATCTCCATTAATGGATTTCATGGGTGCTTCATGTGATGATGCTATTGACATTTTCATTTAAGTTTGAGAAGCTCTTTGAGCCCAAGCAAGCAATTCCATACATGTGTTTTTGGAGTAATCTAGGTCCTTGAAAAATACTGGATAGTGAGGTCTTCCAATACCAAATCCTTGTGATGAAAAATTGTGGTGACCCTTTGTGTACCAGCAACGAAAAAGGAAGGCCACAAATATTGAGGACATACAAAGGGCTTGTTGCAAAGACTGGGCCAATTTTTACAATTTTGGAGTAGGGATTACCAAGTTATATAAAGAGATGTATTAGCTCTCTATTGATGGCCAAAAATGACCACATCAACATTAGGGAGACCACCTGGTCAGATCCCCAAATTAGACGCTTTTATGTTTGGGATGGTGGTTCCAACTGGTTAAATGGGTCCAATTACCCTTATCCTAGAACTAGCCTAAACTAAATGCTAACCTATCCCAAACGATTCTATATGTACAAAAATATATACACAACCTTCTATTTGCTAATGTATCTTGTTACTTATTGTTGTCAAGAGATAGAAGAAAATGAATTACTTTCTTGAAGCTACTTGAAGAAGGAAATCCTTTGCCAAAACAAGGGTTGAACAAAGCCACACTAGGGTTTGCTCATGTGAAAGGAGACTTTTAAGAATGCATCTAATTAAATTAATCATGAAAAATGTGATTTAATATAACTATAGACAACCAAAAGGAAATCCTAAAAATATCTCGATTAGAAGAAGGATTGGTCCCCTTTTTAATCAAGTGCAAGGTAAATAAAAGAGGGAAATGACTACAATTGAATTTAAGATTTAAATGTGCTAGCAAATTATAGAATTAGCTCTTATGACTTGCCACAATTAAAACCGATACGAAATGAGATGAGTCAATGAATAACTATTGAAACATTTTATGCATATACTTAAACTCAATTATTAACAAAATTGATTAGATTTTAAGACTGTTATCTCATTAAGGAAATAGTTATTTTAATACGATAGAAATTGAAACAAAACAAGCCTGTAATTAACTGATAAATAGTTACCAAAGATTACACTCAAGTTTCCTTGAATTTGTCATCAAATTCTGATCCAAAATCTGTTATGCTTTGTAAAGATAACTTTACAAAGTTTGGAATAATATAAAACAATTGAAATTAACAATGGTGCTATCATCAATTACTAATACATCAATTTTGGAAAATAATTGAATCAAAACTAAATTAAGATAAAGAAATAACAACAAACCTACAAATTGTGTTGTAGTGCATGAAAATGAAAAATTACTTATTAAATTCAAATATATTTGTTCTTGTATATTTCCGTCAAATTCCAAATTCCTTCAAGAAATAATTTTGTAATAGTGCAAAGCCTCTTCTCTCAGAAATTTAGATCTCTCTTGATCTTACAGAAAGAAAAACTCCCTTATACAATAGTGTAATTGACAACCTCTCTTCTTGCATAATTTCCCCCTAAATTGCTAGATTTGAAACCCCTTTTCATGTGTACTCATGCTCCTTTTATAAGCCATTTGAGAGTTTGCTTTTCTTCCTTGATCTTAGGCTCCCAATCTTCTATTTTCCTCTTGCAATCCAAAACCATAAAATATTATAACTCCAAAAAAAAATTGAGAAAATTTACCTAACCACATACATAACAATTAAACTAAATAAAATTTAAAACTAAAACCAAATAAAATGATAATCTAATCCTAATTCAACTAAAACTAGAATATTTAAAACTAAAATAATTAAAATAAATAAATAAATTTAAACTATGGAAAAAAAAGAAAGAAAAAACAACAACCAACTAAACTAAAACTATAATCTAATATAAATCTAAAAATACTTATTAAATAAAAATGAAAAATGACTTAATAAATCTATATTAAAATCTAAAATAAATTAAATAAATAAATGAAAACACAAATAAATGAAAACTATATTAAGTTAGATCTTAAACTTTTGTGATCCATATTGTAAATGAGAATGTCTTTCAGATTAATCACATTATTAGGGATTTGGTCGACGTTTCGAAACAACTAATGTGGTTCATCCTCATGACAAAGGTGAAAAAATCCATAGATCCTAAAGAATAAATAGCAAGGATGCATCTGGGTCTAGAGTTAGCTGTGAAGAATTAGCAGTTAAGAATTAGTTATTGATTTAATTAAATTAATATTTAATAATATTTAGTTATAGATAAGTATTATAAACTAGTTGTTATTTGTTTATATATATTAAAATAAAGTCAATAAAATCATAAAGAATCAAAACAAATTCTTAATTAATTAAGAAAATTCAAATGATAATGGTTAATATCATCTGAATAGATAGGATTATAATGTTATAGGGGTCCAAACATATTATAATTAACTAATTAATGTATTTATATATTTATCTTTAAAAAGAGTAAAAATCAAATGAATTAATACTAAAAGAAAGATGGAAGGGACGAATAGGGAGTGAAGAATTTACATTTAAAAAGAGTAAGAATAAATGAAATAGACTAAAAAAAAAAAAAATTAAAAGGAAGAGAGTAATAGGGGGAATTAAGAAGAAAGAGTTGGAATCCAACACTTAATTTCCACCCATCATCCCTATTGAGATTTATTGCATGCTTTTCAATCTCAATAGCCTCCCTTAGCTTCCTATAGTGGAAGTGGTCAACCTGGCAATGACCTTCGCATCCTCAATGCAAACACGGTGCTTAAATTTCACAACATGCTCAACAAGAGAAGATGAGCGTGATCGGTTGTGCTTGATGTCTATTGCATGCTCTTGAATCCTCTGGTTAATAGAGTGGCTAGTCTCTCCAATGTAGGGAATCCCACAGGAGCATGAGATCAAGTAGACCCCTTTCATATATTTAGGGTCTATAGGGTCCTTAACTGATATGAAAGAATTTCTAATGGTATTAAGGGATTTGAAAGATGAAGAAACATTATTCCTTTTAAGAATATGGATGATATTTTCAGTGATCCCCTGGATAAACAAGAGATGCAATTTAGAGATTAGATCATCACGAGGAGGCTTAACCATCAAGTAAAAGTTAAACAATAAAACGATCTAAATCTAAAAAATTAAAACATAATTGAAACAATTAGAATACATTAAACTTAAAAAAAAAGGGGAATAAAGCACTGATGAGGCTCATCATTGGGTAAAAATATGGACCTTAATACACCTCCAAGCTTACTAAAGTCAACTCTTCTCATTGTTATACCCCGATACCAATAGGTGTCATATATCATGATTGACTTGGTTTAACTCTAAAATATGTTCATACCTTTGCTTGTTGCAAAAAAGTTAAAAATGTAAAAAGGGTATACTGTAGAAAAAGAATAAAAGGGTAAAAAGAATAAAGAAAAGGTCAAAAAATAAAAAAAAATAAACCCCAACAAAAAGAAAAGATCATGAAAGTGTGCAAGCCAAAATGCCACTACTATTTACTTTATGCATAATAAAAATTGTGTGAAACTTGTTACCTATGCCACAATCTATGATAACCAAATAGCTTAATCTTGGTTTGTAGGTTTCTGTGGAGTGATTTTTGAGAAGTTGAATTCGGATGATCCACAGTGTTTTCCATTATTTTGTCGACGTTTCGAGCCTATACCAAGACTCATCATCAAGACTTGCTTGTACAGAGAAGGGAAAAGCAAGAAATAAATAAGGTTAAGTAGGGTAGTACAGATCTGCCTCCTTTCTCTGTATTTTTACCCTTATCTTCTCGAGATCACGAATTTCTTTCCAAGTGTCCCCTCTGTACAGGGTAACAATCTTAGTTTGTAGGTTTCTGTGGAGTGGTTTTTGAGAAGTTGAATTTGGATGATCCACAGTGTTTTCCATTCTTTTGTCGACGTTTCGAGCCTATACCAAGACTCATCATTAGGACTTGCTTGTACAGAGAAGGGAAAAGCGAGAAATAAATAAGGTTAAGTAGGGTAGTACATATCTGCCTCCTTTCTCTGTATTTTTATGCTTATCTTCTCGAGATCACGAATTTCTTTCCAAGTGTCCCCTCCGTACAGGGTAACAATCTTAGTTTGTAGGTTTCTGTGGAGTGGTTTTTGAGAAGTTGAATTCGGACGATCCACAGTGTTTTCCATTCTTTTGTCGACGTTTCGAGCCTATACCAAGACTCATCATCAGGACTTGCTTGTACAGAGAAGGGAAAAGTGATTAATAAATAAGGTTAAGCAGGGTAGTACAGATCTGCCTCCTTTCTCTGTATTTTTACCCTTATCTTCTAGAGATCACGAATTTCTTTCCAAGTGTCCCCTCCGTACAGGGTAACAATCTTAGTTTGTAGGTTTCTGTGGAGTGGTTTTTGAGAAGTTGAATTCGGATGATCCAGAGTGTTTTCCATTCTTTTGTCGACGTTTCGAGCCTATACCAAGACTCATCATCAGGACTTGCTTGTACAAAGAAGGGAAAAGCGAGAAATAAATAAGGTTAAGTAGGGTAGTACAGATCTGCCTCCTTTCTCTGTATTTTTACCCTTATCTTCTTGAGATCACGAATTTATTTCCAAGTGTCCCCTCCATACAGGGTAACAATCTTAGTTTGTAGGTTTCTGTGGAGCTTAATCTTGGTTATTTCATGTTTTCAATTTCATTTTTTTCGATATAAAGAATAAAATATGACCAAACTGTTTAATCTTGGAAGATAAGTAGATAGGTAGAGTGAATAAAAGGAGCTCAACAGTTTAATATGGGCCCTTGGATGTAATAAGTGTAGTTTTAGATAGATATCACTATGTAAAAGAAAAGAAAGTTTTACAAGGGTTTGCCAGTCTAAGTGCACCCTAATAAAGAAGTGAAAATGTTAGGATAAAGTAGGTAGGGTAAGTAGACGATGGTTGCAGAATAAATGTGTGGTGAATGATAAGTTTAAATGTTTAAATCTTTTACTTTCATCACTTGGCAAAGGCATGTATCACATGGAAGGCACATCAACATTCAAAGTCACAATAATTAACTTCCCCACTCATTTTCCCTAAATTTTTCACTAATTCCGTAAGTGGTAAAGGTAATTTCTAGAGTTAGAAGGGCTCAGAGCATTTCTCTGACTTTTGGAGGGATCGGACCCTCGGCCTAATAATTGGAAATGCTTAAAGTACTAAGCCCCTTTCATCACCGTTACCCCCCCATAAGATCACTCATTCCTTTGATAAACCTTTTCCTAAGTAAAATCCTATTTTACTTAGGGAAATTGAAATAAATCTTCATAAAAACCCTTTTTATACACTTTCAGCCTAAGTCAATATGTTGTATGATGAAATACATTTTCAAAGACATTTAACTTAGTGCACTTCATATTTCAAAGTCATATTAAATTTTAACTTTTATTATTATTTAATTCCTGAAAAGAATTACCCGTTACTCGTATTATTTTAGATATCATTTTTGGGATTCAACTGTGCTAAGTAAGTCATTCCCCACTCAGTTTCCCTAAATTTTCACTAATTTCGTAAGTGGTAAGCAAGTTAAGTGGGCTTGAATGTGGGGAAAACTCCACACTTAAATGCGCTTGAGCCAGAGGCGATCTGGGATGGGTGACCTCCCGGGAAGTCTTGGTTACCGGGTGCAAGCCCCGGAAGTGATGATTGATGCTATGTGATTCATTTCACTAGTTTCAATCCCACTTGTTCACCCTTGTGAGCATCACCCAATGCAATGAGTGCTAAGTGAACTATTCAAAAATCATGAGAAATTAGTCAGTTACGACTACCTATCATGGAAATGGTCATACGTGAATGACTTACTTAACGCAGTTGAATCCCAAAATGATATCTAAAATAATGCACTGCGTAAGCCCCCATACTTAAATTCAAAAAGAGTCAAGGGATCTCTACTTGAATGGTTCATGAGGCACAATACTTGCTAAGGTTTTGCAAATGGGGTAGCAAGCTAAGTGGGCTTGATTGTGGGGAAAAAATCCACAGTTAAGCGCGCTTGAGCCAGAGGTGATCTGGGATGGGTGACCTTCCGGGAAGTCCTGGTTACGGGGTGCAAGCCCCGGAAGTGATGATTGACGCTATGTGATTCATTTCACTAGTTTCAATCCCACTTCTTCACCCATGTGAGCATCACCCAATGCAATGAGTGCTAAGTGAAAT
>APFE031685848.1:0-12594 GCA_000404065.3 Pinus taeda
GTAGCCTGATGTATGCAATGGTCTGTACTAGACCAGACATTGCACATGTAGTGGGAGTATTGAGCAGGTTTATGTCAAAACCAGGGAAGGAGCACTGGACAGTAGTGAAGCGGGTTTTCAGGTTTTTACATGGCACTAGTGATTATGGTTTGTGCTACCAAGGAAGACCAGGATTGGACAGAGAGTTGGATATTCGTGGCTTTGTTGATGCAGACTGGGCTAGAGATCTAGATCAGAGAAGATCTACAAGTGGGTATGTGTTTAACTTATTTGGAGGTGCAGTCAGTTGGATGAGTAACAAACAATCTGTGGTGGCACTATCAACTACAGAGGCAGAATACGTGGCAGCCACTCATGCAAGCAAGGAAGCATTTTGGTTGCAGAGATTGTGTTCAAGTATGGGGTTAGTACAGGGAGCTATAAGGATAGACTATGACAGCCAACGTGAAATTTTCTTGGCAAAGAACCCTACTTATCATTCAAAGACAAAGCACATTGATGTTTAGTATCACTTTGTGAGGGATATGATCGAAGACAAAAAGGTGTTGCTGGTAAAGGTGGAAACTTTGAAGAATACTGCAGATGCATTGACAAAATTTGTTAGCTCTGAGAAGTTCTCTTGGTGTAGAGAAACAATGGGCGTTTCAGGGCTAGAAAAATGACTAAGCTCTCCTGTGGCCCCCTGTGGAAAGAAAACAACAAGTGAGAGATTGTTGGGTTGTGTTATATTCTTTCCACATAGTTAACAGGGGGTTTGAGGGGTACCCGTAACCCCACTTTATGGGGTTCGGGGTAATGCCCTAGAAAATTTTGGTTTTGGACCCTATGTTAGGTTGGGCAAACCCACCTATGGTTTTATACATGATTTTCGCACATGTTTTTTGGACGCGATGGTTTTCGGTCAATGGTTTTAGATGCGATGGTTTTTTGGTCCATGGTATTGGATGCTTCAGCATGTATAAATATGTATTGTAACATTGAAAGGAACATAATGAAAAATCAAGCTGGTAGTCTCGGTTTTAGGATCGAGTGGGAAATCTCTGTGTATACGTGTTTTATGTGTTATGCTCTCACATTTTTTATTTTTCCTGTGATTTAGAATTCGTATGCAGGTAATTTCTGTACGGGGTTAAAACCTACAAGGTCAACAATGGTCCAACATTGTATTGTCACATGGATTGTCTCAAGAAAATCAACCATGGTCAACCACATTTATTTTAGGGTTTATATACCTTGGGTTTATAATATTAATGCCTTGGGTTCAATTTTATTGCCTATGACTCATAATACCTTTGGGTTTTAGAATTTATCCTCTGGGTTTATTGTTTCCTTAGGTTTATAAAAACAATCTAATGCATTTATTAATCTAACGGTTGAACCATGGACAAGCATGGTTAAACATTGCATTGTGACAAAGATTGTCTCAATATGAAAATCGACAATGGTAAAGCATGGTCAAATATGTTGTTTTACAGGCTTATAATATTTAGCTTAGGGTTTATATACTCGCTCAGGTTGTCCCTTGGCTCCTTAAGGGATACGGCCGAGGTAACCATAGACCAAGCTTTGGACTTCCAGTCCTAGCCTACCAGCAGTCAGAGAGGGCTCTCTCTTTGCGATTTAGCTTTGTTTAGGGAATGATTTCAGGCTAGATATGATGCACATGGGTTTTTGTTTGAGTTTGGTGGGATGGTTGATCTATTCAGGCAGAGTTGGCATGCGAATGTAAGAAGTTCAAACCATTGGGCATGGAGTCAATGAATGTGGACTGAAGGGTGTGTTTTCTTTGACGGAAGAGGAATACATAGCAGGATAGCTACACATGGACCAATATTCAAGCTAGAAATGAGATGAAATGGAGGTCAGGGAATGAAAGGAAATTAAGTAGCTTTCATCACGCTAACAGAGGGAAGGTGAGTGAACATTATATAGGAGCAATCAAGATTTCCTGAACGATATTCATATATAAAGGAAACTAGTGTAAATATGAGCCAAGAGGTATTCATATTCATAGGCTAATTTAGAAGAGAACATAGAGAAATAACAGGAATTGAGCACAGAGTGTTGTTAAGCGAATTCTGAGCTAGTCTTCTTTTCTGTTATTTAGATCGTGACACAAAGGTGATATAAATACATTAAAACTGAAAACAGAGGCAAGAAAGACTTATTGAGCCATGAAGAAAGCACGAGAATCCTGTAATTATCTCTTCAGCCATCAAATCCACAACAGATAGTTCATAATCCAAATGTTCCAGCCATCTTTGATCGTAGGAACTCTCAGGTTTACAGCACAAGTCTCGAATGACTCAGTCAAACAACCACCCTTTGAACAACGAACAACGTTGTTTAAATAGGCAAAATATCTATAACAAATAGATCTTAGATAGATCTGATGGAGTCACTACTTATAACCTAATTTGTACTGAAATAAATGCATAAAATATCTATTTAAGCTGCGGTGGAGGCAGCAACATCAAAATTGAGTTTAAGTATGGGTCATTTATTGCGATGCGCTGGCTATTTGTCCATAATTGCGGCTTGAATACTAAAACGATGCCCATATGTGTCTCTGTACACTGCTTCTGCAAAATATGAGGTTTGAATCCTTTTATCAGCACCGTTTGGGCGGTTCCACTGCCTCAAGTGGCTTTAATACGTTTAATAATGACTTGGCGATCTTTGATGGCTCTGAGCCGCTTTATTTGACTTTGATGAAGGTCTTTGAATTGTTCAATCACCTTTTTTAATCTTTTTATGGCAAAAATAGCTGTTGTGGCGCTTTCTGCAGGCTTTTGGAGGTGCATTGAAACAGTAAGATATCAATGATGGTTGAATCATCACAACTGAGTTGCCGACATTCTCTTTGTTCAAGATCATCCGAAAATATGCAGTCTCATCTGGACTGTTATTAAAAACCTGAACAAACTGAGAACGGTGTAAGTGGAAGATGAACTAAGGAAATATTGCAAATCTCGGTGAAAAAGTAAAGGAAGAAGTGTCATCCTTCCGATAATCTCTAAACATGGAGGACAAGTGGATCAATGTCTGTCCAACCAACGGATTGCATCAAACTCATCCTGCAAGTATCCAACAAGCACTCTGTCTCCATTTTTAATGAAGCCAATCGTGCCATGACCATAGCCGCTGCTTGATCAAATCTAGTTCTTATATTTTCAATGATTACAACTGGAGGCCAAAAATATGATGTTCTTCTGCAGTTTGAACTAATCCAGTCTTTAAGAGTTCCACGCATATTTCGAGTTTCATATCCATCTTTGTTGAGATCATTTGCATCTTTTCTTCTAACAGCTGAATCATTAAAACTCTGTTTTGTCTCTCTAGGAGTTCCATGCATATTTCTAGTTTCATATCCATCTTTGTTGAGATCATTTGCATCTTTCTTGGCCATGATTTGGATCATCTGACCGACATTCCCAACTCTACTAAAGTAGTTCACCTTCTTCTAATTCAATTTTATTTCTATCAACAACCGTTCCTTTAGCTTTTCTTTATTCTCATATTAAGGCAACAACAAATGATTAAAACAAGTATGAGCACTGGGTAACCTGTCAGAATGTGAACCTCCCAAAAATCACAGATGACACGACTTTCATTTCTATAACCCTCCTCGTATACTATATGTTTTTCTAGTGCTTCAAAATCAATTACAGGACTGCCGCAAATTAACTGTTCTAGTTCAATAGGCTGGAATAACTTCAAGACTCGACCTTTGCATAATTTCCGAAATCCCCTTTTGAATGCATCAAATGATGGTGCTATTGAAGTCTCAAGATAATACTTGGTACATAGGTCAACATATTCTTTGCAGTTTTCCCTAGTAACAGAAATATCACTTCCATTCTCCTTCAGCTCAATGTTTATGAATTCCCCGAAAGTATCTTGCCCCGACACTTGTAAGCTCCTACAGAAGACTTTCTGCAAGTGAATCCAACTCTCGACATCACCATCAAATTGCAGGAGTTGCTGCAAGCCCTCTAAAAGACCTCGGTCCACCTTTAATGGCTTCTTAAGATCCTCGGCCTGGAGCTGAATCTGTAATATAGTTTCCCTAATTAGATTTTCTCTTTTCACCCTAAGCACCAAGTAAGGGCAGGTGATCTTGAGCAAAAGAGAACGCAATAAGGCTTCTTGAAACTCATTGCGCATCTGAATATTTGATTCCCACTGCATAATTTTAATTTTTCTATTTGTATCATAAAAAAATGGATAGTTTCAGAATGAGAAGGAAGAGCTTTCTTTTCAAACAATGCCATCTCCTCTCTATGTCAGAAATACTTGAAATGTCTACTAGGTGCAATGCCACTGCAGTTGATTAGTGTTTAGGATGTAAAGGTTTAGAACCTACAAAAATGCCTGTATCAGCATCAATAGTGATCAAATTTCCATCCTTGGTTAAGAAAAACACAACGTTGAATGGTGCTTCAGGTGAATCTTTTTCTGTCTGTCCTGATTTTGGAGATGTTGGAGAAAGTGGGAGACCCTTTGGTTTCATAGTTGTCTTCATAGTCAGTGAAATGACTGTTTTTCTGCTAACAGGAAAACATTTCCCATTGAACAAAATTGAAAATGAATGTAGATCAACCATTGAAACCATCTCATCTTCAGAAGCAATGCAGGCATGAGTTGCATTTGTGAATGCAAATGAACGAATTGGAGATCGATGAATGACAAAGACAGCAACACATTGGAAACCATTCTCAAAACGTAGAACATGGACTTGCTTTCCAACTTCTGTAACAACATGACAACTTACTTCAGCAGATTTGGCACTGAGCTTGTAAAGCCGCACCATACCTTCCTCATCTCTAACAGCCAACATATTTGAAATTCGGCAAAAATCCAATGCTGATATGGGTGCATTATTACCTGTTAAATTGACATTTTGTACCTCATTCTCTACACTGCAAAGAAGACCTAAAAAAGGCACTGATGCATCCCATACTTTAACAATGCCATTTTCATGCCCAGTTATGTAAATAATCTCCACATTGGAACTCTTATCAAATGAAATCGAGCCATGAACTCCACCAGTGACAACCCACTTTGTGCCAGATGATAGATTGGATGGTGCAATTGATTGCAATGCACAAGGTAGTTGTGATAATATTTTAGAAGTGTTCACATTTTTAGGAAGAAGTACAAGTTTTCTCACAGTTACACAAGGTTCAACCAATGGTGCTTGTATGGGAACAGGCAGAAGAGAAATGGGAGACCTCTCCTCTTCTGTATTGAAAGAGGACTGTGATATGCTAGCTCCATCATATGCATGTAAATAGCCAGGATTTTTGAGTACAACAAATGAAGCATATGGATGGTTCTGCATGCTTCCAGCACTTGGTAACAGTATCATGTCTGCAAAAGATCCATGAAGCTCAAGATCTAAGCGTGAAATACAAATTAATTTTTCTAGCCCATCAGACCATTTCAGGCCCAAAACAGTCAGAACTTTGGAGCTTCCTATTTCATTGCCACCCTATATAAATAGTTGTCCCCCTCCTAAAGTATTCTTTCCTCTTGCACACCATCGTAATACTATTACAGGGATTCTTCTTTTGCTGGAAGACAACTGTAGTTTGGAAAACATTTTACTTGAAGAAGTGTCGATGCCTTCATGTTGGTGTTTACTAGAAGAACCAAAAGGAATATTCCATAACAAGATATCTCCATCAGTGTAACCAACAGCAAGGATACTTCCATCTACATATGCCCAGCAAGCACAACAAATTTCTTTCTCTTCATTATCGTCATTTCTATCTAGCCTAGATGTTTCATCTCCCCTGTCAAAAATTTTGGAGCAGTTTGGGCAGTCTGGAAATTGTAACATGAGTAATGATTTTTGTTGGGCATCAATGCTTAAAACAGAAATAACAGTTCTATTAGATAATAGCCCAAATCTTTTTTGTTCAGGTGGAATCATATTATCCCTTGCAATCCTAGACAGATTAGTGTACAAAACTTTAAAATAATTATACTCTTCCTGAGTGCAAGAAGATCCATAAAACAAGGCATGACTTGAGGAATGATCACTCCCTTGCCAATTAGTCACTACAGTTGTATTTGTTTCTGTCCCACTTGTGTCATTACCACAACTTACCCAGTATAAGCCATCTTTCCAAAGAGTTGCAGAACTTCCTTCACTAGTCTCACAAATTTCTTGTTCACTCACAAATCCATGGTTCTCAGTCTTCACTAATGGTGATTTAGGAGATGTTTTTGTGTTCTTGTCCCTCTTTAAATTCATTCCTACTGATTCAATGTTGTTGTCACTCTTAGGCTCCAACTGGCTTCTTCTCCCACAGCTTGGTTATCCTTGTCCCACACATGAAAACAGAGAGTGTTATTGCCATTGCCAAGGTTGGGATACAAAACCCCAAACCCCATCCAACATTCTTCTTGAATGTACATGAGCACAGATATAGACACAACCAAACCACTAGACATTCCAAAGTACCACCAATTGAAGAATGAACTCTTGTGCTTCCTCTCGTCTGGGTCTCGGTCATCACACTGGTCTGTCTCAAATGTTTGCAGACAAGGTTTGTGCCCTCCTTGCCTCAGTAGCAAATATGGAACATTGCGGCATGCAAACTATGACATATTTGGCCTGTAAACATGTCGATCATGAAAGATGAATAACATGCTGCAGAAGAACGTTAACAGTGGCTCCACTTGGGGATGGTGTTTCCTTGCGAAAAGTCAAGAACAGCAGGTCAGAATACCTTAATCTTTAATTGTTGTTGTACTCTGCAAAATTCCCTTTGCTGGTTGCCTTATTAATCCTACCTACCTATTCTAATCAGCACTTACTTTGTTGTTAGGTGAAATCAAATAACCAGTGCAGCCACTTAAGCAACTGTAGAAAGAGATGAACTGGCTGACTGATTGTTAATGAAATTGGAAGCACTATTCGGTCATATTCCCCCATAATCAAAATTGCGGCATAGAAAGGCCGCTGCTGATGTATTTGGTCCTCACAGAGAAAGCATGCTAAAGAACTTAAGTTAAGAAGAAGTTCCATGTAGTCTGCTATAGGATCAATAAAAACATCATGTGGGATTGTTTCTTCTCGGCCTTCTTGGTCGGATGGAACAACTGCATCCTCAGTAATAAGCCCTGCAAATAATCCTTCAGTCTTTTCCTTCAAAACATAATTATCCTCAATCTGTAAGTCAAAAGGTAGTACCATTTCCTCATGACTTGGGGAAGGAAGATTTTGGAAAAATTCTTGAGGATCGCGAAAATTACATGACTGAATTTGAGATTGCAAGAGTTCAGTTTCATTTTCATATCTTTCAACGACTAAATCAAGAAAAAGGTTACTCAGGCGTCTGGCTGTTTTTAACAACACCAATCTGAAAAATTCTTCATCAAGTTGAAGTTCTGATAAACTCTCCCTGAATTCATCTAAATCTTTATCAAATGAAAGATCTTCCACGAACTCGGTCATTCTGCCTTACTGTTAATGCTTTGGAATATGGACTATTTGGTTGTAGAATTGGTTCATTCCTCACTGGAGTCTTGATTGAAAATGAAGTGGAGTCGCTAGGTGGATGCCTTAACTCTGGAGTGCCTGATCTCTGTCCACCATCAAAGATCAGAACTAAACATGAAAAGTTCTGAAGAAAAGGAGCACTTTCTCCAGAAAACGGGGTTTACAGTGATGAACAAAATTACTCAGAGTTCCCCAGTGGAGTCTCCATTATGTTAACGCTCAGGTTGTCCCTTGGCTCCTTAAGGGATAAGGCCGAGGTAACCACAGACCAAGCTTTGGACTACCGGTCCTAGCCTACCAGCAGTCAGAGAGGGCTCTCTCTTTGGGATTTAGCTTTGTTTAGGGTATGATTTCAGGCTAGATATGATGCACATGGGTTTTTGTTTGAGTTTGGTGGGATGGTTGATCTATTCAGGCAGAGTTGGCATGCGAAGCGTAAGAAGTTCAAACCATTGGG
The DNA here is from genome assembly GCA_000404065.3 of Pinus taeda. Lineage (NCBI taxonomy): Eukaryota > Viridiplantae > Streptophyta > Pinopsida > Pinales > Pinaceae > Pinus > Pinus taeda. Next base: position 7,971 of record APFE031685848.1, read on the forward strand.
CATGGAGTCAATGAATGTGGACTGAAGGGTGTGTTTTCTTTGACAGAAGAGGAATATAGAGTAGGATAGCTACACATGGACCAATATTCAAGCTGGAAATGAGATGAAATGGAGGTCAGGGAATGAAAGGCAATTAAGTAGCTTTCATCACGCTAACAGAGGGAAGGTGAGTGAACATTATATAGGAGAAATCTAGATTTCTTGAACGATATTCATATATGAAGGAAACTAGTGTAAATATGAGCCAAGAGGTATTCATATTCATAGGCTAACTTAGAAGAGAACATAGAGAAATAACACGAATTGAGCACAGAGTGCTGTTAAGCGAATTCTAAGCTACTCTTCTTTTCTGTTATTTAGATCGTGACACAAAGGCGATATAAACACATTAAAACTGAAAACAGAGGCAATAAAGACTTATTGAGCCATGAAGAAAGCACGGGAATCCTGTAATTAGCTCTTCAGCCATCAAATCCACAACAGACAGTTCATAATCCAAATTTTCCAGCCATCTTTGATCGTAGAAACTCTCAAGTTTACAACACAAGTCTCGAATGGCTCAGTCAAACAACCACCCTTTGAACAACGAACAACGTTGTTTAAATAAGCAAAATATCTACAACAAACAGATCTTAGATAGATCTGATGGATTCACTGCTTCTAACCTAATTTGTACTGAAATAAATGCATAAAATATCAATTTAAGTTGCGCTGGAGGCAGCAGCATCAAAATTAAGTTTAAGTATGGGTCATTTATTGTGATGCACTGGCTATTTGGCCATAATTGCGCCTTGAATACTAAAATGATGCCCATATGTGTCTATGTACACTGCTTCTGCAAAAGATGAGCTTTGAATCCTTTTACCAGCACTGTTTGGGCGGTTCCGCTGCCTCAAGTGGCTTTAATACGTTTAATAATGACTTGGTGATCTTCGTTGGCTCTGAGCCGCTTTATTTGACTTTGATGAAGGTCTTTGAACTGTTCAATCACCTTTTTTAATATTTTTATGGAAAAAATAGTTGTTGTGGGGCTTTCTGCAGGCTTCTGGAGGTGCATTGAAACAGTAAGATATCAATGATGGTTGAATCATCACAACTGAGTTGCCGACATTCTCTCTGTTCAAGATCATCCGAAAATATGCAGTCTCATCTAGACTGTTATTAAAAACCTGAACAAACTGAGAACGACGTAAGTGGAAGATGAACTAAGGAAATATTGCAAATCTCGGTGAAAAAGTAAAGGAAGAAGTGTCATCCTTCCGATAATCTCCAAACCTGGAGGACAAGTGGATCAATGTCTATCCAGCCAACGGATTGCATCAAACTCATCCTGCAAGTATCCAACAAGCACTCTGTCTCCATTTTTAATGAAGCCAATCGTGCCATGACCATAGCCACTGCTTCTTGATCAAATCCAGTTCTTATATTTTCAATGATTACAACTGGAGGCCAAACAATATGATGTTCTTCTGCAATTTGAACTAATCCAGTCTTTAAGAGTTCCACGCATATTTCGAGTTTCATATCCATCTTTTTTGAGATCATTTTCATCTTTTCTTCTAACAGCTGAATCATTAAAACTTTGTTTTGTCTCTCTAGGAGTTCCACACATATTTCTAGTTTCATATCCATCTTTGTTGAGATCATTTGCATCTTTTTTTGCCATGATATGGATCATCTGACCGACATTCCCAACTCTGCTCAAGTAGTTCACCTTCTTCTAATTCAATTTGATTGCTATCAACAACCGTTCCTTCAGCTTTTCTTTATTCTGATATTGAGGCAACAACAAATGATTAGAACAAGTATGAGCACTGGGTAACTTGTCAGAATGTAAACCTCCCAAAAATCACAGATGACACGACTGTCGTTTCTATAACCATCCTCGTATACTGTATGTTTTTCTAGTGCTTCAAAATCAAGTACACGACTACCGCAAATTAACTGTTCCAGTTCAATATGCTGGAATAACTTCAAGACTCGACCTTTGCATAATTTCCGAAATCCCCTTTTGAATGCATCAAATGATGGTGCTATTGAAGTATCAAGATAATACTTGGTACATAGGTCAACATATTCTTTGTGGTTTTCCCTGGTAACAGAAATATCACTTCCACTCTCCTTCAACTCAATGTTTATGAATTCCCCAAAAATATCTTGCACCGACACTTGGAAGCTCCTATAGAAGACTTTCTGCAAGTGAATCCAACTCTTGACATCACCATCAAATTGCAGGAGTTGTTGCAAGCCCTTCAAAAGACCTCAGTCCACCTTTAATGGCTTCTTAAGATCCTCGGCCTAGAGCTGAATCTGTAATATAGTTTCCCTAATTAGATTTTCTCTTTTCACCCTAAGCACCAAGTAAGGGCAGGTTCTCTTGAGCAAAAGAGAACGCAATAAGGCTTCTTGAAACTCATTGTGCATCTGAATATTTGATTCCCACTGCATAATTTTACTTTTGCTATTTGTATCATAAACAAATGGATAGTTGCAGAATGAGAAGGAAGAGCTTTCTTTTCAAACAATGCCATCTCCTCTCTATCTCAGAAATACTTGAAATGTCTACTAGGTGCAATGCCACTGCAGTTGATTGGTGTTTAGGATGTATAGGTTTAGAACCTACAAAAACGCCTGTATCAGCATCAATAGTGATCAAATTTCCATCATTGGTTAAGAAAAACACAATGTTGAATGGTGCTTCAGGTGAATCTTTTTTTTCCTGTCCTGATTTTGGAGATGTTGGAGAAAGTGGGAGACCCTTTGGTTTCATAGTTGTCTTCATAGTTAGTGAAACGACTGTTGTACTGCTACCAGGAAAACATTTCCCATTGAACAAAATTGAAAATGAATGTAGATCAACCACTGAAACCATCCCATCTTCAGAAGCAATGCAGGCTCGAGTTGCATTTGTGAATGCAAATGAACGAATTGGAGATCGATGAACAACAAAGACAGCAACACATTGGAAACCATTCTCAAAACGTAGAACATGGACCTGCTTTCCAGCTTCTGTAACAACATGACAACTTACTTCAGCAAATTTGGCACTGAGCTTGTAAAGCCGCACCAAACCTTCCTCATCTCTAACAGCCAACATATTTGAAATTGGGCAAAACTCCAATGCTGATATGGGTGCATTATTACCTGTTAAATTGAAATTTTTTACCTCATTCTCTACACTGCAAAGAAGACCTAAAAAAGGCACTGATGCATCCCATACTTTAACAATGCTATTTTCATGCCCAATTATGTAAATAATCTCCACATTGGAACTCTTATCAAATGACATCGAACCATGAACTCCACCAGTGACAACCCACTTTGTGCCAGATGATAGATTGGATGGTGCAATTGATTGCAATGCACAAGGTAGTTGTGATAATATTTTCGAATCGTTCACATTTTTAGGAAGAAGTACAAGTTTTGTCACAGTTACACAAGGTTCAACCAATGGTGCTTGTATGGGAACAGGCAGAAGAGAAATGGGAGACCTCTCCTCTTCTGTACTGAAAGAGGACTGTGATATGCTAGCTCCATCATATGCATGTAAATAGCCTGGATTTTTTAGTACAAGAAATGAAGAAAATGGATGGTTCTGCATGCTTCCAGCACTTGGTAACAGTATCATGTCTGCAAAAGATCCATGAAGCTCAAGATCTAAGCGTGAAATACAAGTCAATTTTTCCAGCCCATCAGACCATTTCAGGCCCAAAATCGTCAGAACTTCGGAGCTTCCTATTTCATTGCCACCCTATATAAAGATTTGTCCCCGTCCTGAAGTATTCTTTCCTCTTGCACACCATCGTAATACTATTACAGGGATTCTTCTTTTGCTGGAAGACTGTAGGAATTTTCTTTGTTTTCTTTTAGTCACAGATGCTTTGGATTGTGTTCTTGCTTGAGAAAGCTCTTTTTCTCCCTACAAAACAAAAACACAAAACCCAACACAGACATGCAAAAAAAACAAGCCTTACGGCTTAATGTTATCTTTACCCAGAAACTAAATATTTTCTTCAATGTTTCTGATTTTCCGAGATCACACTAAGCTGCATGGAAAAGAGCATACGCATGAGAAAAATTCTTCCTTTCTATTTCTGATTTGCCCAGATTGCACAGAGTTGCAGGGCAAAGAGCATAAGTAGAAATGAAAGGTATAGATCCGGTAAAAAAAAATAGCTAAATAAACCGAAACCGAAATAAACAGAGAGAAAATAACAGTAAACTGCAAATAAACACTGTATGCCTCCAGATCTGAAAAATAACGCAGCTAGGGCTACCGGAAACCTTTTCGCGTGAAACGAAAGGGGTTCCTCACTGGAACAGATGCTCCCAACACAACAGAGTAGTCCTCTCGGCCCGAAAGTAGTCAGAAACAATAGATCTAGGAGATGGCAGTCGCATGCAGTTCTACCGGCTTCAGATTTGGATCAACAATAGACGCGGCCCTCAAATAGCTCTAATACCATGTAGGAATTTATAGGGTAAGTTCCTCAGATAGAACACCAAAAGGACACCGCTCACAAACAGATACAGATCAATACACCAGTATTTTGACGTGGTTAAAACCCTCAGAGAGGGGAACAGTCCACGGCCTGCGCCAACGTGGCTACTACAGGCAATTTAT
>APFE031685849.1:0-25152 GCA_000404065.3 Pinus taeda
GAGGGTTTCAAAAGCCTCATAAATTCACAATTTTACTCTGTCGGGTGCATAGAGGACCAATGGGTCTCGTTTCATTATTTTAGGCAGAAGAAAGGCTAGATTGTACAGGAGTACTCCATAGAGTTCAAAAAAATGGCCATAAGGTTGGGTATCTCCCCAAACAACCTAGATGTACTCCTCAAGTATTTGATGGGTCCACACAACCATCTACAAAAGTAATTGATGTTGTTTAAATCTAGATCAATTTACAAATCTTACATACAGGAACAATACCTAGAGAACATAAGCGAGAAGAAAAGGAAATCGAGTGGTTCGAAGCAAAAGGAACACCAAGGTGCTTCTAAGGAGGGGAAGAAGAAGTGGAAAGGGTGAACATATAAAAGGACAGAAGCCACAACACACAAATGCAAAGATCCCAACAACCACTACAATAATTGTAAGGTTGATGGTTGTACAAAGGCAAAGTGTTGCAAGTTGCATCTAAAGCTTAACTTGAAGATAAAAAAGAAAGATATAAAGAAGAAGAATCTCACGGCCACTGATTCAAGTAATCGGGTTGAAAATAGCTCGGACGTGGATGAGAATATCATCTATACATCAATGCAGAAGGAGGTGAGCCTAAGTAGCCTTCAACAACAAGAAGAGAAGGAAAAATTACCAAACTATTTCACATAAAGATACAAGTCAAGAAGAGAAAGATTGATGCTTTATTTGACTTGGGATCACAAGAAAATATCATTGTGGCAAAGACAGTCAACGAATTGGGATTGGAAGTTCATGATCATACAAGCCCATATCCATTAGGATGGGTGCAATGTTCTAGAAGTTGTCACAACTTCTTCTTCACCTCACTTGCTTTTATAGTAGACTACCTATACACCCCAATGTTTGGTAATGGGGATTTTGGCAATAGATGCATCTCATGTTCCACTTCTCTCTTGGGTGGTAACCCTTTAGGTTCCTAGAAAACATCCTCGTATTCTTGTAACAACTCTTCTAGTTGTTGTTTTGGTTTCGAGTACACCCCTCCATGGATGACTATCCTCTCACTGACTCTTCTATTGATTGATTTTCTCTTAAAAACAATAAAGCATACTTATTTCTAGAACTGGTCATTTTTTGTGCTTCATTTGCACTTATAAGTGAAATTTTTTACTTACACTTATGTGTCTTGATGTTGAAGGATTTTGCATGGAACGAGTATTAATTACAGGTTGTGCACAATCAGTTATATTTTTATTAACACATTACATATTAATATTAATATACATGTATAGTGTTGAAATAATTTACATTTTTATTATATTTAGAATTGTATTATCTTAAACTTGAGTGTTACTTAGATTTGAATGGGCTCTTTTGGATAAAAGGAGTCATTCATGGAGTTTAGTGTAGAGATTTGAGATGCAAAGGAGAAGCGGAGGAAGAGACTTGGGGACATTCACGGAGTTTTAAGGTTGAAGCCAAAATGTGATTTATGGGGCAAATAGGTCACTTGACATTTTCACTATAAATTTTCTTCTAAAAGGTTTTGGAACTTAATATGAGAGAGTGTTTAGAAGGGAGCAAAGAAGCTTTAGTATATTCCCACATATCAACTAATAGTTAAATACTTGGTTCTCATCAATTTCTTCGTTATTACCATCAGAAGCCCCGTCCCACAGCTGACAGAGATCATGTTATTTCTGTTGCTGCATTACAACATAGCAGGCATCGAAACATGTGTTTGCAAGGCGTGCTGACTAAAGACAAACTTGACCAAATATCGCGGCTGCCCAATCAAGAAACTAGGAACTACCGATCTCGTGATGCAAAATCTAGCTATCGCCAGTCCCGTCCAAACAAAATAAAATCTTTCCATAAGTAGTACTACTAATTCAAATATCCTACCTCCTACCTACATTGACATGGCAAACATTTTTATACTCAATTACAAAACATGAATGTTACATTTTTGGGATATTTTTCTTATATAGTGATATTCTCCTTAAAAGAAGTTTGAGGTATCAAATTCTTTTTTTGGCAAAAAAAGTATGCATAATTTATTTATTTATGTATTTTTCAGTTATCTATATATATTTCATTTTTTAAATAATATGTTTGAATGTATAATTCGATTTAATTTTTTGAAAATTTTAAAATAATTTAAAGGTGAAATCCCAACAAATATTTGTTGCATTTGAAATTAAAAGTCCAAATATAAAATAGCTATACTTGAAAATACATAACAATAAGAATATTATGTTTCAATTACTTTATATAATATATAGATATTTTATTGTTGTTATTGTTATTATTTTATTATTTTAAAGTAAATTGCTCATATTGAAATAATTATAATTTAATTCACATGAGCATTAAAATATTTATTTGTGATAAAAAAATTACATTTGAGTATTACTTAATTTCAATAATATTAATGGTAATAAAATTCTTGTTCACTTGGTTTGTTCATTACCAATAGGGTGTTGGAAGACATTATGGGAGGAAATGTAGCACACCTATTAAGAGATTCCTCATGGAAGGGGGTTTCGTTGATAGAGATCACAACATAGGAAACTCTACATCTCATGTCATTAAAACTACCATTGTGTCACTTATCCATTTAAGACATAACGGCTTAATACCATCTTTGGCATGCTTTGCAGAATTTATGCTTCTCAACCTCCCAGAGTCCAACGAGTCAGTCTCGACACTGAACCATCATAGGGAACTACCATCATCTATGAATCCATGCCCTCTACAACATTCATCAGTTATCTAGGATAGCATTTTGGGTACAGAATGCCTTCGGTGGACAATTCTACAACTTGACGTTGTAAAAAATAACATGTGCTTCTTGTAGCATGACAGGTCACTCCAGCTTGCCCTTATTAAAAACTACTTGTGACTAATGCTCGGGCAGGCCACATTAACCTATTATTTATGGTTTTGAATCAAATGTTTACCAACAACTCTTTTTCACCATTAAAAATTCACTGATACATTATTATTAGTTTTAAAAAAAATTACCATAAACCTTTTTTTCATTACAAAATAATTTTACAATCCACTCTACACCATGTGCATTTAGTAAAATTAAAACACCAATAAAATCACCCAAAACATTAATTTCTCAACAAACTCAACTACCACTTGGCTTATAAAATAGTGAAATCAAACCCATGTCCTGGTGTGAATATAAGATAAGATCAAAATCTGAAAATATACTTCAATGAACTTTACCATTTGGAATCATTTTGACGTGAGAAGTTTTACTTCACGTAGAATATGGTCACATTGGAGACATTTTGCCAGATACTTTGATGGGATGGGCTTACTTTTTCTTCTTTAGCTCACAACAGGCTTCATAATTGTCTGCAGCGCAAACTGTAGCATGATGCAACACTCGAATCTCCCATGAGCGGATCGTCCTTGCTCGATAACACTCAACACTCAAATCTCCCTTTAGCATGATGCAACACTCAACACTCAAAAATTTTTCAGTGCAAAACATTTTTTTTTCACTACAAAATAATTTTACAATCCACTTTACACCATCTGCATTTGGTAAAATTAAAACACCAATAAAATCACCAAAAACATTAATTTCTCAACAAACTGAACTACCAAAACCATTCACAACTACCACTTCGCTTATAAAATAGTGAAATCAAACCCATGTCCTCGTGTGAATATAAGATCAAAATCTGAAAATATACTCCAATGACCTTTACCATTTGGAATCATTTTGACGTAGGAACTTTTACCTCACGTAGAATATGGTCACATTGGAGACATTTTGCCAGATACCTTGGTGGGATAGGCTTCCTTTTTCATCTATAACATCAGATCTTTAAAGCCCAGCAATTGTCATAAGTAACATCTCATGTAGCTTACTTGGAAAGGCTCCCGTTTCATTTGTTGCCACAACTCAGCTCTATAAAACCCAGCAAATCTAATCTCGCGAACAGATCTACATAAAATATTAAATTTACTAACACAAAAATAATTTACCCACATAACACAATCTCCTACCTTATTTATTTATAAAATTCTCACATTTTTCTAGCTTTTCCAATGAAGGACTCTGATACCCTCTGGACCTCTTTATCTAAACCAGACGAGGAGGATGATAGATGGAACTCTGAATTGTAGTGAAATAACTATATATCTATGGTAGTGCCCGTGGAACAAGTGTACTAAGCGGGCCATAAGATAGTCTACCATTGTATTCAAAAGTATAGTAAAGACAATGGTGGGACTACCAAATCTCTTCACAAGTGCTTGGAATTAGCTCTTAAAGAGTTAGAAAGCATTGGCTAAGTGTTTGATAAAAAGTTTTAATGTGAATGTGAAGTGATTGACAAAATATTTGCATGCCAAGTATTAATTCTTTCTTATGAAGTGGTTATTGGGATGAAATTAAATAGAGAATGTTATGATCACATTGATAGTGTTCAAATCATTATCATGTTAATAGGGAAAATTTCAATTTTGTGGGTTTGGTTTTTTTGCTTATGTTGTTTATTTATATTTCATAAGAATATGATGTTTCTCAAGATCATATGTATGTAAATTATATCGTATTATTTCTTTTCTCTTCTCTTTCAACTAATTTCAAGCTCAGAATTGGAATTGAATTCTTATTTCCTTTTCTTTTTTTCATTTTTTATGCCATCGCAGGTTGCCAACGGTTTCATTTGTTTGTATTGCAATGAGGAACGACAACCATTTTCAAGCCTAGAAGCTGTTAGGAATCATATGATCTCTAAAAGCCACTGCAAATTACACTATGGAGATGGAGATGGAGATGGAGATGGAGATGGAGATGGAGAAGAAAATAGTCATTTAGATCAGTTTTATGAAACGCAAATAGTGGCTGCACAAAAAGAAGTTGAATTCGAGTTGGGGTTAGGAGGTACTGAACTAGTCATCAAGAGAAAGTCTGAAGATGGAACAACATCAGAGTCAAACAAGATACTTGGTTCTCGTCAATTTCTTCGTTATTACCATCAGAAGCCCCGTCCCACAGCTGACAGAGATCATGTTATTTCTGCTGCTGCATTACAACATAGCAGGCATCGAAACATGTGTTTGCAAGGCGTGCTGACTAAAGACAAACTTGACCAGATATCGCGGCTGCCCAATCAAGAAACTAGGAACTACCGATCTCGTGATGCAAAATCTAGCTATCGCCAGTCCCGTCCAAACAAAATAAAATCTTTCCATAAGTAGTACTACTAATTCAAATATCCTACCTCCTACCTACATTGACATGGCAAACATTTTTATACTCAATTACAAAAACATGAATGTTACATTTTTGGGATATTTTTCTTATATAGTGATATTCTCCTTAAAAGAAGTTTGAGGTATCAAATTCTTTTTTTTGGGGGCAAAAAATGCATTCATAATTTATTTATTTATGTATTTTCCAGTTATCTATATATATATATATTTCATTTTTTAAATAATATGTTCGAATGTATAATCCGTTTTAATTTTTTGAAAATCTTAAAATAATTATCATGTTAATAGGGAAAATTTCAATTTTGTGGGTTTGGTTTTTTTGCTTATGTTGTATGTATTAAACATAAATTGGCACTCAAGTAGGGGATCTCAATGGTCAAGTATCAAATTATTTTTGAATGTAAACAACTTGATGATAATTATTTATTGTTTGACTATGAAATTGTAAAAGATTCAACCCATGGGTAATTGTGGATCATCCTGAAACCCTCTTTCCTTTAAGGATGTGGTTCAACGTTGTCAGTCTAATTCAATCACTTCAAACCCTTTATGCCTAATGATACTATTATGGAGAGATTCAAAGAGGTTCTCAAGTTGGTGGTTACACATTTGCTTTCGTTTTACCAACCCTCTTTGCTAATCTATATTTTCAATGGTTTATAGCCTTCTACTTAATATTTTCAAGGATATACAAATAAAATAGAGAAAAATTGAGCACTGTAGAAACCCATGAACCACATGCCTCACTTCTTTGTACTTGCATACATTTTCAATTCAAAGAATGAGAGCAGAGAAGCCCCATGTTCCAGCTAGGCTTTCTCTCAAAAGGGTTTCTCGATATATAACTCGTGTCAATTATAATTTGCATGCATACAGAATAAACAATAATTAATAGATCCAAAAATCTAAGGAAAATAAACCCTCATAATGTAGATTTCATATTTTATAATATATTTTAGTAGATCTGTTATGAAGAATTGTCATGTCGAATATCCATGGTAGTTTATGGTTCATATTGTATCAACACAGGTTTCTCTAGGTATACTAGGGGGATTTGCGTGGGATCCATATCAATTAAGCCAAAATTCACAAAACATTAGTCATGGCCAAGAAATCTGTGAATAACCATCCTAATCCCTCCAAGGAGAGGTTTTCATGAAAAGAAGCACAAGTTGTAGATATAAAATATATTGTGAGCCTCATGGAATCCCTAACCAATAAGATCAATATTCGGAGAAGAATGGGGTTCCTCAATTACAGGGGAGATCAAGATATCGAGAAGAAATAACGGAGTTGAAGAAGGAACCCAAAAAGAAATTAACCTAGTTTAAGTGATGTGAACCATTCATAATCCCTATGTTGTAGCTCTAAGATGGTAATGGTCAATTGATCATGCCAGAGCATCTAAGATAATTGTTTTGGGGTTTTGGGTTTTGGGTTTTTATGGAGGACCAATACATAAAACAACTTATAAGAATGATGTATTTAACCCTTTAGATAGTACTAATAGATAATCAAAGGGTTGTTATTTAACTCAATGCAGTGATTTAAATTGACAAAATGTACAAAAAGAACTGTAAGGAGATATGATTACTTTAAATTTCAGTTAGAAAGATAAATCATCATAAGTGGGAAAGCCTTTGACCAATGTTCAAAAGTTAAACAAAACATGCTTAAAATTACATAAGATACTGACAATTTTATGATTTAGAAGGAGCCTTTTAGACAAACAATCCAATATCTCAATCTCTTTATAATAATAACTTCAGAAGGAATTTTAAGAATAATTGCAACACATTTATTCTTACCTAATATCTTTGTAAAACTTAAACATACGCAAAACAAACAGAGTGAATGAAACACATGAAAGACTTATGAAAGATAATGAGACTGTATGAGATCAAATTCAAAATCCTTTGCTTTATTATCAGTGATCTAGAAAAAGTTTGTACATCGGTTCTTACAAAATTTCTTATGGAAGGGTTCGACCCTTGATAACTCAGAAATATAGTTATTTATACTAGCTTAGGACTAGACAAAATATCTTAAAATATCTTAAACTAATTTACAAAAATAACTTGATATAAAATAGGAAATATGAATTATTGCATGACTTGTCCCTATTTTGATGTAGAATGTTGGTAACTGTTCATGGTTGTTCCTAGATGTGTTGATGTGTTGTATGATTCATCCTTTTTCCTGTTTGGATAAAAGGCTAATCAATTATTTCACACAATTGATTCCATTTATCATCAGATGGAATTTCCAGATTTACCATCATTCTATAAACCTCATCAACCTCAGTGTACTTTTCAGAGGTTGGTTTTACTAGAAAGAGGTTTTTGACGTCATATCTGATGATTAAATCTGGCTCCAATGCTTCCAAAAATTCCTTCCCTGTAATCTGTTCCCTTCATTCGTGCAAACTGTGCTTTATCAATAGCAATATTATACAACTTTTCACTGTAACTTTCTAGTTTTATTAACTGATCATTAACAGATGTTAATTGTGGCAACCCTTTCTTACTTAACCTACGGAACTTTGAATGAAACCTTTGGACATCAATGTCCAAAGCTTTACATTTGGTTTCCAGCTGAGTCAGTAGGTTCTTCTTCTATAGGACTTTCTTTATCTCTAAAATGGTACCTGTCCTATCAGTGATATTTATTTCCTGTAGCTCTTCCTTGCTTTTAGAATTCAATACCTTGATCATAGATGTGGCTTCTTTAGGCTTTGTATCCAAGACTTCCTTTCGAATTTCTATCTTAGTCATGCATTTCTCAATTAGTTCCTGTTGTTCAAAAATAATTTTAACAAAAGGCCATATTATGAAACAAAGTTAGAAATATTAAACCAAATGTCTTCTTTGGCTTGGGTCAAGGTATCTGCCATGAATGTTTGATCTTCTAACTATTTGACTTTCTTCTCAAGCCGATGTGTCCTTTTCATCTCTTCGAAATACATTGTATCATTTTTTATCTTGTTATTTTCCAAAGCCTGAAACTTCTGAACCAACTTGTCATATTGTTGCTTTTATGCTTGCAGCTCCTATGACAAATTTGCATTTTCTGCTGCTAGGGAAGTTTCATTACCTATAAAAGATGAACTGGGTTCTGCTCCAGTGATGTGAGTTACGGTAACAAGCACTATGGTCAGTTGTAAGGCTTCCTTCTCTTTAAGTGGTTTCTCAATCTGTTCCTCCATGGTTTTAATCTGCATATTCTGCTAAAAAATAAGCTTTAACAAATCGTTTTATTTTTCACATTTTCTGCCATCTCCTTGGTCTGTAGGTCCTTAGTAGATGGAAACTTTAATTTTCTCCTGAGAGCTGAAATATCTACATTCTTCTTTTTCAGAATCACCTCCACTACCTTGCAATCCTTGGGATCATACCCAATCTTTACAATAAGTTCTTCCAGCGTTTTTAACTTATTGTCTTTAGCTATTGATGACAGTTTCTCTATCTTAAGTTGAGACTGAGTATTAGATAAAGTTGTTCTTAGTTTAGAAAGTGTCACGACAGTGGTGGTCATTTTTGAGAATAACATTTCTCCTGATTGCGTGTGCATGTCCATTTGATCTATAGGGTGAATCTGATTTGCATCAAAGGAGAAAATTTTCCTTTTGTAGTCATCAATTGACTTAGGAAATGGAACTTGAGCCTGTAGGAAGGCCAATTGCATCCTCCCTTTCTCACTGTCAAAGGCAAAGGGAAGTCTGTGTTGTGATGTAGATGTCTGCTTCCAAAATTGGATGTACATATGAGCCTTAAGAGTCTCATTATTCTCCTTAATCTCTCTGTATTTAGAACATCTATTGACATCTCCAGCAGTGTTGGCCTCTGTAGATTGGATTATTTCCATAGGTTTCGAAAAAGAATAATTGGGATCTGTCATCCCTATTCTTGAGGCTTCTTCTTGATCTCCAAGATCAATAAAGTCTAGTTTCCTGCTACCTGATGACATAATCAATCCTATGTTTAGATTCTTCGGCTGAATAATGAAATCTTTAACTAGGTTTGTATCAAATGTAGTCTCCTCCGTAGTCCTCTTTAGTGGATTTGTCTTTGTCACTAAAGTGTTCACGTGTGGTGTTGAAATAATATTTTCATATGATTCCTGTAGAGTCCCTTCAGACCACTCCTCCTGGTTCGTGTATTTCTCTAATTCAGGTCTAGGAGTGTGGTTGTATGGTGTAGACTTCAGTTGAATTCTTAATGTTGAAATGATCCCAAAAGGATCATAAGACCAAGTAAAACTAAGCTTGGTGTTCATCTATTTTGACAGTTGATCAACTTCCATACCTGCAGACCTGGTATTGCAAATAAAGGATCCTATCTGGGCCTTGAGCTTGAATTATGACTTCTTCTTGGCTGAAACAAAATGCAGCTCATCCATGTCAATCTTTTGCCTTATGTATTCCAATGAGAAAATTCTCATTATCACATACTTAGGTAGTTTGTAGGGAGCTAACTCACTGCCATAGACTTTGATCTCAGTATAATTATGGTATAAATACCAGTCACATCTCTTTGTCTGATAAGATAAGTGCATAGTCTTTTTTATTTCTTCATTAATCCTGGGTTCTGTCTGACTGTTGATAAGTTGAAGAACTGGATGAATGAAAAAGTCAATGAAGTTTGAAGAGGTACACTTTGTTGAATTGGCTTTGAATAACTCTGTCCAATAGATCGTTGATTGATCCATCCCTCGATCATCCTGCTTCTGAAGTTGAATATGCAATAAATCACCTCTCTGAAATAAAAACATATGAATAATCACAAAGGGGTATCTGAATACTCCTTGAGTACTGAAATGGATTAGTTGTTCATGAATATTATCATCCAAGAATATTAGTGGATTTCTTTTAGGCATTTTGGCATCTTCAGATAAGAAAATATAAAAAATAGCAGTTCTCTGTGGAAAGGTGAGTTTGTTGTAAAGATCAAGGAGGGTTGATCTGGAAATCACCCTTTGAGTGATCTCAGTTAAAGAAATATTGAATGGAGGTATTACAGACTCATGTGCTGTTGTGTGTCTATGTTATTTTAGGCAACGGATCGATCAAATTGCAAAATATACAGACACTGGAAAATGGAAAACGACAAGAGAAACATAGTAAGCAAATACTAGAACACAACAATTAATAAGGAGTTCACCCTATCCTCCAGGACAGTGTCTCCAGTCCCGCTGTCAGTGGTGGCCTTCTTTTATTGTGTCTTTAAAGCAGAGAATTATAATGAGGAGCTCAAATTGAGTCTCCTAAAACATAACAATGTTGGGTAGGGTGGTTCTTGGATCCCCCAAGCCACTAGAGTACACAGATTCTTTTCCTTACTAGAACTTGACCTTTCTGGTCTTTAATGGGAGGAGCCCAATATGGTACTCGATTCCCGATAGATCCCCTCAGAGATGGCTTGAACCTCTCAAGCTCTCTGGTTCTCGACGCTGCCTTTGGTCAGCTCGGCCCTCTGTCTTTCTGCTTTTTGCTTCACTGCCTTTTTTCTTCTCTGACTCTATCTTCTTCTCTCTAGTTCTTCCTCTCGATGCTCTCTCTCTCTCTCTCTCTCTCTCTCTCTCTCTCGATCTTTTTTGTTCTCTGATCATGGCTTCAAATTCAATCAATCTCATGACTGCTCGATTCCCCTTCCACCTCCGTCGGATCGCCTGTTGTTGTTCACTTGGAATTCCATGTCTCTGCATCATGGTCATCGGCTCACAAGGAATGGCCACTTGTCCTCTTGCGAACTATGCCAGCTTTTCCTCGTCGCTTCAGTTCTTCGGTTACATCATGGAATGAGTCATCCGCCACCTCAGTGGTCAAATCGAACCTCAAATCCTTGTAGATCTCGGCTTAATCCCCTGTCGAATCTGGTTCTTTCATCAAGTGTGTTTTCAGCGTTAGATCTGGAGCCCCCAGATCCAACGTCATTCGCACATTTCGCGCGGTAGGCTTACTCGACAATTAGCGCGCAATGAGCGGCAATTTTCTCTCTCCCTCTCCTGCCACACATCGGGCGCTGAATGGAATCGCTAGGTTTCATCCAAAGCCACTTACTGCCCAAGGGTGCCCCCGATATACCACCAATTTTGGAGCGCGGGTCCCACCTTTAGCCTTTAGCGCTTTCGCCACGGTTTTACCGGCTTCCATGCGACCGAGCGCTTCGGGGCCTTTCCTTCTCGAGGGGTTTTTCCCAGCATCAGAAACTGCCTCCTTTTCCTGATTCGGGCTTCCCAAGTGCCAGTTTTGCCTCCTACGCAGTCTCCATGGGCCTCAATCAACGTGCTTTGACCGAGGTCCTCGTCATTCCACGCTGGTTGCCAACTGCCACTATTCAATGGTTTTTCTAATTGCTCTATGCTCTTGAATTCAAAGTTTGTCCTGATCTGATACAGTCATGGTACTTTGATTATTCTTCATGGATCCAATTCGGATCACGGCCTTCCCATTGAAAAAGATTTTGGACCACCAAAAGTTGGTTTTCAAGCATCGACTAAGTGAGGGTACTACTGTCTCACTTGTCTAATCTCAATCCACTTTGCACTCCTCAGCTTTGAACCCTTGAGCCCTACTCTGAGGTACTCAACATCTCCTATGCGCGTCGTCCTCACCTTCCTATATAGAACTGTGTCTTCCTATAATTCATTAACATATTCAAGTAGCAGGTCATTAATAAAAGGCAATTGACTCTGCTCTTCAGGATCCTCAATTAGAGAGGGTTCAAGCAATCTTAAGCAATCTGCATTTACGACTGAGTAGATGTACATGTAAGCTAGTAGATCAAGGCAAAAAGCATTTTCACCAATCTTCTCAAGTATTTTGAAAGCTCCATACCTGATAGGCTTTTGCTTTTTACCTTCACCTTGCATCCTGTCCTTGCTGATGTACAACCAGACTTGGTCACCAACTTGGAAACTATGCTCCATCTGATGCTTGTCATGCCTTGCCTTGTATTTGGCTTGGCCCTTTTCTAGCTGTTCCTGTACTGCCTGGTGGATCTCCTGGATTTGTTCAATGAACCCAGTTTCCCTGTCCACATCACTGTGTCCCTCGACTGAGGTATCTTTACCAAAGACAAAATCCAAATGAGACCTTGGTGTGAAACCAAAACAGGTCTCAAAAGGAGATCTCCGTGTAGAAGAATGTTTTGCTTTGTTGTAAGCATGTTGCACATAACACAAATGTTCATCCCAAAGCTTAGGATGTTTACTCCAAGATCCTCTAAGTAACTGGATCACTGTCCTGTTAACTACTTCTCTCTGGCCATCAGTTTGTGGGTGAAAAGATGTGCTTTTCTTCATTTTGGTGTCCATCAATTCCTAGAGACTTGACCAAAGCTTCACCACAAATCAAGTGTCTCGATCAGATACAATGGAAGTGGGTAATCCAAAATGAACCCATACATGTTCAAAGAACAGTTTTGCGGTTTGTTCAGCTGTAATCTGTTTATTACATGGTATCAAAATACACATTTTGCTGAACCTATCCACAACAACACATAGATAATCATGACCTTTCCTCGATTTAGGCAATCCTCCAACAAAATCCATGGAAACACTTTCCCAAGGGTGAGAAGGTACTAGTAATGGAGTGTACAAGCCTAGTTTTCTCTTGTCGGACATGCTTTTAACACAAAGTACACCCTCTTACATATATAGAAACTGTCTCATTCATTTTTGGCCAATAACAAAATCTTTGCAGTTGTGCAACTGTTTTACTTACCCCAAAATGACCTAATATCATAAAAGTGTGTGCTTCTCTAATTATCTTTACTCTCTCAGTTTGTGGAATGCATAAATTCCCACAATGATATAAGAGTCGGTCCTTTACATGATAATCCAATTCTTCTACTCTTTTGCCTTGACTTAAAGTTGCATATACATATTTAAAGTCTATATCTTGAGCATATTGTTCAATGTAGCTTTCATGTAGCACAAAATTATGCTTAAGTATAGTATATGCATTTATAATATTTCTAGATAATATATCTGCAACTTTATTGTGTATGCCCTTTTTATATCTCATGACTAAATGAAACTGTTGTAGAAAACCCATCCATCTATAGTGCCTTGATTGCTGCAACTTAGTTTGGGAGTGTAGATATTGAAGTGGTTGATGATCAGTACGTATTACTGTCTCTTTTCCCATTAAGTAATGTTTCCACTTTTTCACACTCTGAACTAATGCATACAATTCTTTATCATATGTAGGATAGTTAACTATTGCAGGATTAAAAGTCTCAGAATGATAACATATGGGTTTACTGTGCTGTGTTAACACTGCACCCATGGCATAGTCACTGGCATCTGTTTGGATCTCAATAATTGTAAGATTGATGGTTTTACAGAGGCAAAGTGTTCCAAGTTGCATCTAAAGCTTAACTTGAAGATAAAAAAGAAAGCTATAAAGAAGAAGAATCTCACGGCCACTAATTCAAGTAACCGGGTTGAAAATAGCTCGGACGTGGATGAGAATATCATCTATACATCCATGCAGAAGGAGGTGAACCTAAGTAGCCTTCAACAACAAGAAGAGAAGGAAAAATTACCGAACTATTCCACATAAAGATACAAGTCAAGAAGAGAAAGATTGATGCTTTATTTGACTTGGGATCACAAGAAAATATCATTGTGGCAAAGACAGTCAACGAATTGGGATTGGAAGTTCATGATCATACAAGCCCATATCCATTAGGATGGGTGCAATGTTCTAGAAGTTGTCACAACTTCTTCTTCACCTCACTTGCTTTTATAGTAGACTACCTATACACCCCAATGTTTGGTAATGGAGATTTTGGCAATAGATGCATCTCATGTTCCACTTCTCTCTTGGGTGGTAACCCTTTAGGTTCCTAGAAAACATCCTCGTATTCTTGTAACAACTCTTCTAGTTGTTGTTTTGGTTTCGAGTACACCCCTCCATGGATGACTATCCTCTCACTGACTCTTCTATTGATTGATTTTCTCTTAAAAACAATAAAGCATACTTATTTCTAGAACTGGTCATTTTTTGTGCTTCATTCGCACTTATAAGTGAAATTTTTTACTTACGCTTATGTGTCTTGATGTTGAAGGATTTTGCATGGAACGAGTATTAATTACACGTTGTGCACAATCAGTTATATTTATATTAACACATTACATATTAATATTTATATACATGTATAGTGTTGAAATAATTTACATTTTTATTATATTTAGAATTGTTTTATCTTAAACTTGAGTGTTACTTAGATTTGAATGGGCTCTTTTGGATAAAAGGAGTCATTCATAGAGTTTAGTGTAGAGACTTGAGATGCAAAGGAGAAGCCGAGGAAGAGACTTAGGGTCATTCACGGAGTTTTAAGGTTGAAGCCAAAATGTGATTTATGGGGTAAATAGGTCACTTGACATTTTCACTATAAATTTTCTTCTAAGAGGTTTTGGAACTTAATATGAGAGAGTGTTTAGAAGGGAGCAAAGAAGCTTTAGTATATTCCCACATATCAACTAATAGTTAAATATTCTTACCAAGCACTTGGCAAGAAGGAAGTTTGATGAATTCAAAAGTAGATTTGGATTGGTACATAATTCCTTCCTTACTAAGAAGAAGCTTTTAGAATTATTGCTTGAATAGGAATCTCTAAATAAGTTTAGTGTGAACAAAGAAGATGTCATTTCAAATATTTTGGAAAAAGCAAATTTAAAATAGTAATTTTATTTTAGAATTGACTTAATAAAAGAAAGTGAACCTTCGCTGAAATAAGTTTATAAAACTATATTTCATGCATCCATGACATGGAATAGGAGTAAACTAAAAAATATATTAAGCTATATTTCATGCATCCATGACATGGAATAGGAGTAAACTAAAAAATATATTAGGGCCTTGGTCTTGGGAGAAAGTATAAAGATAGGTAGAGATAGTGGTTTTCACACAAACTAATGGAGAACCAAGGAAAGATGCAATTTTGACAATGCATGCTTGCGTATAGATATCGCACAATTTTGTACAATCATATGGAACAATTTCATATAGTCATATAAACATGCCATACATACAAACTGTTAAATAAATCGAGCACAAATTTAATATTGTTTTTAGTAGATTGTCTCTAAAGCAAGTGTTTCAAGCTCAATTTAGAGTGAGTTTTAACATACCTGCAACGTTCTTTTTTAATAAATAATTTTAATTTTTTTTTAGAAGAATGAAAATTAATTTAGAATAATTACCTATATATATGAGAAATTGATTTATATATTAATAATATTCAATTAAAATATTAAAAAAAATCAAACTTAAAAAAACATATTTTCAATTTACTTAATTTAGTGGAATTTAAAAAAAAAACATTCCACTAGATGTTGCACATAACACAAATGTTCATCCCAAAGCTTAGGATGTTTACTGCAAGATCCTCTGAGTAACTGGATCACTGTCTTGTTAACTACTTCTCTATGGCCATCAGTTCGTGGATGAAAAGATGTGCTTTTCTTCAGTTTTGTGTCCATCAGTTCCCACAGACTTGACCAAAGCTTTACCACAAATCAGGTGTCTCGATCAGATACAATGGAAGCGGGTAATCCAAAATGAACCCATACATGTTCAAAGAACAGTTTTGCAGTTTGTTCAGCTGTAATCTGTTTATGACAAGGTATCAAAATACACATTTTGCTGAACCTATCCACAACAACACATAGATAATCATGACCTTTCCTCGATTTAGGCAATCCTCCAACAAAATCCATGGAAACACTTTCCCAAGGGTGAGAAGGTACTAGTAATGGAGTGTACAAGCCTAGTTTTCGGTTGTCGGATATGCTTTTAGCACACAGTACACCCTCTTACATATATAGAAACTGTCTCATTCATTTTTGGCCAATAACAAAATCTTTGCAGTTGTGCAACTGTTTTACTTACCCCAAAATGACCTAATATCATAAAAGTGTGTGCTTCTCTAATTATCTTTACTCTCTCAGTTTGTGGAATGCATAAATTCCCACAATGATATAAGAGTCGGTCCTTTACATGATAATCCAATTCTTCTACTCTTTTGCCTTGACTTAAAGTTGCATTAAGTCTATATCTTGAGCATATTGTTCAATGTAGCTTTCATGTAGCACATAATTATGCTTAAGTATAGTATATGAATTTATAATATTTCTAGATAATATATCTGCAACTTTATTGTGTATGCCCTTTTTATATCTAATGACTAAATGAAACTGTTGTAGAAAACCCATCCATCTATAGTTCCTTGATTGCTGCAACTTAGTTTGGGAGTGTATATATTGAAGTGGTTGATGATCAGTATGTATTACTGTCTCTTTTCCCATTAAGTAATGTTTCCACTTTTTCACAGTCTGAACTAATGCATACAATTCGTTATCATATGTAGGATACTTAACTATTGCAGGATTAAAAGTCTCAGAATGATAACATATGGGTTTACTGTGTTGTGTTAACACTGCTCCCATGGCATAATCACTGGCATTTGTTTGGATCTCAAATGGTCTTTGCAGATCAGGCAGTGCTATTACAGGTGTTGTACTAATCTTTTCCTTCAAGGTTTCAAAGGCTTTCTGATGTTTGCCTCCCCACTGAAATACCTTGTTCAATCCTGTTAAATCATGTAAGGGAGTTGCAATTGAGGAAAAGTTAGAAATGAACTTCCTCCAATACTGTGTTGCCCCTAAGAAGCTTCTCACTTCTGTAGAAGGCTTGGGTTTAGGCCAATTTACAATGACTGCCACCTTAGAGGGATCTATTTTCAATTCACCACCCCCTACTATATGACCCAAATAATTCAGAGATGTTTTGCCAAATTCACATTTTGAGAGTTTAACATGAAGTTTTTCTCTTTTCAAAACATCTAGTATCTGCTTAACATTCTTTAAGTGTTCTTCCCACGTTTTACTAAAAATCAGAATGTCATCTAAATACACAATAATAAAATCATCAAGAAAAGGTCTGAGTGCATCATTCATTAATCTCATGAAAGTAGCGGGAGCGTTAGTTGAGCCAAAAGGCATAACCAGCCAATCATACAATCCCTTCTTTGTTTTGAAAGCAGTCTTTCATGCATCTTGTTCTGCAACTCTGACCTGATGGTATCCACTGTGCAAGTCTAGCTTGGTGAAAAAAAATAGTTTCCTTAAATTGATCTAAAATATCATCTATGTGAGGAAGGGGATAACGATTTTTTATTGTTATCTTATTGAGTTCTCGGTAATTAATGCACATTCTCCACGAGCCATCTTTCTTTCTCACCAAAATGAATGGTGACCCACATGGTGATGTACTAGGCCCGATAAATCCCTTCTCAAGCAACTCCTGCACCTGCTTCTTGATTTCATCATTCTCTAAAGCAAAAAACCTGTACATTCTAATGATAGGCAAAGGAGCATCTTGCTGCAAAATAATAGCATGTACTATTTCCTTTTTGGGTGGCAGACCTTTAGGTTCTTGAAACAAGATATCATACTCTGGAACAACCTTTTCTAAATCAACTTGTTGTTTAGCATTATAGCCCTCAAATACATTGGCTTTATTAGGTTTATTTTCCTTTACAACCATCCATAAGAATTGTTTGCATGAATTTATCATTCTTTTCATCTGCCCTGAGTTTATGAGAATATAACTATTCTTCAACTTATGATCTCTTACAAAGTATTCGATTCCATCTTTAACAAGTAGATACTTGTTCTCAGCTCTATAGAAAATAAATTTTCTATCATACAAGTAAGGACTTCCTAAAACAATTCCACATATATCCAGAGGAATTATGTCTAACTCAACCTCATCTACAAATGATGACCCAAAAGAAAACTTGAGTTTGCATTGTCTAGTCATTTGTAGTTGTGCTTTATCATCCAACCATCCTAATTGGTATGGTTTCTTGTGAGGTGTAGTTGCTAATCCAAATTTCTTTACAATTGCTTCAAAAATTAAATTTACATGTGAGCCACTATCAAACAAAGTATCAATATTTTGATGTTTGGAAATAACTCGAATATGGAAAAGCTCATGTCTTTTTCTCTCATTTTCTTCATCAGTAATAGATTGTGCAAAATTACTAGTAGATGCTTCAGAATTCTTACCTTTTATTCTTGTGGCTGCAATGTTTGTTTCATCTCCTGAGTCTGACCCCAAATATTTCTGAATAGATACAACAGTCTTCTTCTTCTTGCCCTTGAACTTCTTAGGTCTTAGCTCTGGATGCAGAATCCAACAATGCTCATCATCATGCCCATCCTTTTTACAGCGAGTGCATGAAGCTTTGATTTTCTATGCAGTGTTAGCCTTCCTTGCTTTCCACTTCTGCTTTCTTTTCTCCTTACTCTTGCTTGCAGTGGGTTGGGATGGTTCCCCAACTTATGGATTTCCATTCTTTCCTCTAACTTCTAGATGAGTAGCTTGTATAGATACCTCATCTATACTAGTGGGATTAAACATGAGGATGGTGTGCCTCATGTAGCTGTGTAGACCACCAATGTACTTCGAAAGAGTTTCAAGTGAGTCTAATGAGATTCCTAGAATCAATGCTCTCTTTCCAAATTCCTGAGTGTACCCTTACACATTTTTCCCTTTCAACTGTCGAAAAGTCTGCCAACTCATCATGGCTTGTTGCATGGAGGCCAATGGATAGAACTGATTTTTGATCGCAGACACAAATTCACTCCAGACAGAGATAGTCTTACCATGTCTTTTCATGTCAGCTTGGGTTCTGCCTTCCCACCAAACCAAGGCGTGGGCTTGCCAGCTAAATCTTGCTCTTCTCTAAGTCGATGTTCTGCACTCTGCAATACACATCAATTTGTCTAATCTAATTTTCCAACTTTTCTGCATTTAACTCTCCATCATATATAGGAAAATCAAATTTAACATCTAGCTTAATCAAAGATGCTTTCTTGTTATGTACAGGACTATTAGGAGGTGTGAGAAAGCTTTCCTCTTTCCCTTTTCCTTTTCAGCGGTCATGGAAGTGTGATTCATCTTCTCCTTTTTCTTGTTTAGAGCCTGATGAATCTTCATCCTTGTGTTTTCTAAAGTCCTTATACATTTCTTCTACCATGGAATTTATGGCCAGGAAGCTTTCTATGAATTGAGGGTCTGGTCCCATAGAACCTTCCTCTGACATTGTCTTCCAAGGATAGACTCTCCCAATTTTAGGATTAGTTTCGACCAACTCTCCTTCTCCTAATTTGAGCTTTGATCTAGTGAGCATTCACAGCTAAACCAACACAAGCTTGTCTAACCTTACAGCCCAGAGCTCTAATACCACTTGATCTGGAAATCACCCTTTGAGTGATCTCAGTTAGAGAATTATTGAATGAAGGTATTATAGACTCATGTGTTGGTGTGTGTCTATGTTATTTTAGGCAATGGATCGAGCGGATTGCAAAATACATAGACACTAGAAAATGGAAAAAAACAAGAGAAACACAGTAAGAAAATACAAGAACACAACAATTAATAAGGAGTTCACCCTATCCTACAGGGCTATGTCTCCGGTCCAGCTTTCAGTAGTGGCCTTCTTTTATTGTGTCTTTAAGGCAGATAATTACAATGAGGAGCTCAGATTGAGTCTCCTAAAACAAAACAATGTTTGGTAGGGTGGTTCTTGGATCCCCCAAGCCACTAGAGTACATAGACTCTTTTCCTTACCAGAACTTGACCTTTCTGGTCTTTAAAGGGAGGAGCCCAATATGGTACTCAATTCCTGACAGGTCCGCTCAGGGATGGCTTGAACCTCTCAAGTTCTTTGGTGCTCGACGTTGCCTTTGGTCAGCTCAGCCTTCTGTCTTTCTGCTTTTTGCTTCACTGTCTTTTCACTTCTCTGACTCTGTCTTCTTCTCCCTGGTCCTTCCTCTCTCTCTCTCTCTCTTTCTCTCTCTCTCTCTCTCTCTCTCTCTCTCTCTCTCGGTCTTTTCTGTTCTCTGTTCATGGCTTTAAAGCCAATCGATCTCATGATTGCTCGATTCCCCTTCCACCTTCGTCAGATCGCCTGATGTTGTTCACTTGGAACTCCCTGTCTTTGCATCATGGTAATCAGCTCATAGGGAGTGGCCACTTGTCCTCTCGTGAACTGCGTCAGCTTTTCCTCATTGGATTGGTTCTTCCGTTACATTATAGAATGAGTCATCTGCCACCTCAACGATCAAATCGAACCTCAAATCCTTGTAGATCTCGACTTAATCCCCTGTCAAATCTGGTTCTTTCATCAGGCGCATTCTCAGCCGTTAGATCTAGAGCCCCTAGATCCAACGTCATTCGCACATTTCACGTGGTTGACTTGCTCGACTGTTAGCGTGCGATGAGCGACGATTTTCTCTCTCCTCTGCCTACCACGCCTCAGGTGTTGAATGGAAACGCTAGGTTTAAGCCAAATCCGCTTACCACACAAGGATGCCCCTAATATACTACCGATTTTGGAGCACGGGTCCCACCTTTAGCATTTAGCACTTTCGCCACAATTTTTCCGACTTCCATGTGATCGAGTGCTTCGAGGCCTTTCCTTCTCGAGGGGTTTTTCCCAGCGATTAGAAACTGCCTCCTTTTCCCGACATGGGCTTCCCAAGTGCCATTTTCGCCTCCTGCGCAGTCTCCATGGGCCTCGGTCAGCGCGCTTTGACCGAGGTCCTCGTCATTCCACACTGGCTACCAACTGTCATTGTTCAGAGGTTTTTCTGATTGCTCTGCGCTCTTGAATACGAAGTTTGTCCTGATCTGATACAGTCATAGTACTTTGATTATTCTTCATGGATCCAATTCGGATCAAGGGTTGCTGGTGAGAAAAAGCTCAGGGAATCAGAAGAGGGGGCCTTTAACATCTGGTTGATGTTCTGAGCATTAATGGTAATCAACATGTCTCCATTTTGAGCCATTGCTACTCTCTGTACATATTCATAATGGGCTTGGCACCAGGTTATCAGATCTTGGAAGCTATGAGTTTTTGGGAATGAAAAAAGGGGAAAATGAGTCTCCTAGAACCTGATTTGATCCCCCTGGTTAATGTATTTTTGTTTTAACCATGGGTGCAATTTGATAAAATCAAATTCACACTCACAATCTGAAACTTTAAACCGGGCATCAGCCACGGGAATCCACTCTAGATCAACGGGGGCGATGGAAGGGCTTGCTTCTTCAATGTTTTCCTGGGTTTTGACTATGGGAGCCATTATGCTGGAAGATGAGCTTAAAGTGTATTGAGATGGATGAAGAAAGGTTGCAGTAGCTTTTTGAACAGGGGCAATTTACAGAGGAAGGGAATTAGCAGGAAATAGGATCAAAGGAAAGAAAATTATTATCATCACTTAAACAGGTTATTTGTAGGTAATTTACAATTTACTATTTAAATATTACCGTAGGAGATTTATTACAAGAATGGTAATTTTACAACGGGTTTATAGGAGTTAATGGCCAACAGGACAGGAGCGGTGTAATGGATCACTATGTGGCAGTAATTGAGTGGACAGAGGGAAACTGATAATTGAGGTGGTGGATGAGCTGGAGGCATGGAAATGAATGAGGAAAAGCGGATGTGGAAGGTGCGGTGATGAATGAGTTAACAGGTCAAAACCGTTGGTGTATTTCTTATGGTGAGCAAGTCATGGTTTTGGGCTAAGGGGACCTGAAATCATGTTGTTTTACCACGTAAGAGAAAACGAGTGGCCATTAAAACCACCTTTTTGGGGGTCTTGCCCACGCTAACCAAAAACAGTGAAGCGGGCCCGAAATGGATCCTTCATCGTTGATCTCGGTGGGGTTGATCTTGACCATCGAAAGTTAGAGGCCGCTTAGAAGGCGCTTGATGTGACATTTTGTCACTTCTAACTTCATAATAAAATCATGCATTGTTGATTATTTGCAAGATAATAAACTTTATCAACATAATTAAGCCTCGATTAAGGAATTTAAGCATTATTTAAACTAAATAACAAATTTCAAAGGCGCATTTGAACTAGCAGCCTTAATTTTTATTTTCTAAAGCAATTTTTTTTGTTTATTGCTTATCTAACATTTTATCATTTGCCTTCCTTTTTATAGAGCAACTACCCTAAAATTTTATATGATATGGACCTAAAATAATAATAATTCCTAACATTTTTTATTTTCAATTTTCCTTTTGGTCCATATCCTAGCTTATCATTATACAATGGTATTTTTGATTTTTTTCAACTAATGGCTAACTTATCAAAAACAAAGATGCTACAACACCCTATTCGAAATAGAGGAAAAGGTAGAAATAAATTTGTATCCAGGTGAGATTGACACTCTAAAGCTAAATCATTGGCTGTAGCAATTAGAATTATATTTAAGTATTCGCCATATAGAGGAAGAATAGAAGATTTCATTTACTCGGTTGAAATTAGAGGGACATGCCTTAACTTTGTGGGTAAGAAACACGAAAACCTTGAGGTTGGAGGAATATCCTCTAGAGACTAAGCGGGAGGGTTTCAAAAGCCTCATAAATTCACAATTTTACTCTGTCGGGTGCATAGAGGACCAATGGGTCTCGTTTCATTATTTTAGGCAGAAGAAAGGCTAGATTGTACATGAGTACTCCATAGAGTTCAAAAAAATGGCCATAAGGTTGGGTATCTCCCCAAACAACCTAAATGTACTCCTCAAGTATTTGATGGGTCCACACAACCATCTACAAAAGTAATTGATGTTGTTTAAATCTAGATCAATGGACAAATCTTACATACAGGAACAATACCTAGAGAACATAAGCGAGAAGAAAAGGAAATCGAGTGGTTCGAAGCAAAAGGAACACCAAGGTGCTTCTAAGGAGGGGAAGAAGAAGCGGAAAGGGTGAACATATAAAAGGAAAGAAGCCACAACACACAAGTGCAAAGATCCCAACAACCACTAAAATAATTGTAAGATTGATGGTTGTACAGAGGCAAAGTGTTGCAAGTTGCATCTAAAGCTTAACTTGAAGATAAAAAAGAAAGATATAAAGAAGAAGAATCTCACGACCACTGATTCAAGTAACCGGGTTGAAAATAGCTCGGACGTGGATGAGAATATCATCTATACATCAATGCAGAAGGAGGTGAACCTAAGTAGCCTTCAACAACAAGAAGAGAAGGAAAAATTACCAAACTATTCCACATAAAGATACAAGTCAAGAAGAGAAAGATTGATGCTTTATTTGACTTGGGATCACAGGAAAATATCATTGTGGCAAAGACAGTCAACGAATTGGGATTGGAAGTTCATGATCATACAAGCCCATATCCATTAGGATGGGTGTAATGTTCTAGAAGTTGTCACAACTTCTTCTTCACCTCACTTGCTTTTATAGTAGACTACCTATACACCCCAATGTTTGGTAATGGGGATTTTGGAAATAGATGCATCTCATGTTCCACTTCTCTCTTGGGTGGTAACCCTTTAGGTTCCTAGAAAACATCATCGTATTCTTGTAACAACTCTTCTAGTTGTTGTTTTGGTTTCGAGTACACCCCTCCATGGATGACTATCCTCTCACTGACTCTTCTATTGATTGATTTTCTCTTAAAAACAATAAAGCATACTTATTTCTAGAAATGGTCATTTTTTGTGCTTCATTCGCACTTATAAGTGAAATTTTTTACTTACGCTTATGTGTCTTGATGTTGAAGGATTTTGCATGGAACGAGTATTAATTACACGTTGTGCACAATCAGTTATATTTATATGAACACATTACATATTAATATTTATATACATGTATAGTGTTGAAATAATTTACATTTTTATTATATTTAGAATTGTTTTATCTTAAACTTGAGTGTTACTTAGATTTGAATGGGCTCTTTTGGATAAAAGGAGTCATTCATGGAGTTTAGTGTATAGACTCTTTTCCTTACCAGAACTTGTCCTTTGTGGTCTTTAAAGGGGGGAGCCCAATATGGTACTCAATTCTTGCCAGGTCCGCTCAGGGATGGCTTGAACCTCTCAAGTTCTTTGGTGCTCAACGTTGCCTTTGGTCAGCTCAGCCTTCTGTCTTTCTGCTTTTTGCTTCACTGTTTTTTCACTTCTTTGACTCTGTCTTCTTCTCTCTGGTTCTTCCTCTCGGTGTTCTCTCTCTCTCTCTCTCTCTCTCTCTCTCTCTCTCTCTCTCTCTCTCTCTCTCTCTCGGTCTTTTCTTTTCTCTGTTCATGGCTTTAAAGCCAATCGATCTCATGATTGCTCGATTCCCCTTCCACCTTCGTCGGATCGCCTGATGTTGTTCACTTGGAACTCCCTGTCTTTGCATCATGGTAATCAGCTCATAGGGAGTGGCCACTTGTCCTCTCGTGAACTGCGCCAGCTTTTCCGCATTGGCTCGGTTCTTCCGTTACATTATAGAATGAGTCATCTGCCACCTCAACGATCAAATCGAACCTCAAATCCTTGTAGATCTCGGCTTGATCCCCTGTCAAATCTGGTTCTTTCATCAGGTGCATTCTCATCCGTTAGATCTGGAGCCCCTAGATCCAACGTCATTCGCACATTTCACGTGGTTGACTTGCTCGACTGTTAGCGTGCGATGAGTGGCAGTTTTCTCTCTCCTTTGCCTACCACGCCTTAGGTGTTGAATGGAAACGCTAGGTTTAAGCCAAATCCGCTTACCACCCAAGGATGCCCCTGATATACCGCCGATTTTGGAGCACAGGTCCCACCTTTAGCCTTTAGCACTTTCGCCACAGTTTTCCCGGCTTCCATGTGATCGAGTGCTTCGAGGCCTTTCCTTCTCGAGGGGTTTTTCCCAGCGATCAGAAACTGCCTCCTTTTCTCGACTTGGGCTTTCCAAGTGCCATTTTCGCTTCTTGCGCAGTCTCCATGGGCCTCGGTCAGCGCGCTTTGACCGAGGTCCTCGTCATTCCACACTGGCTACCAACTGTCATTGTTTAGAGGTTTTTCTGATTTCTCTGCGCTCTTGAATTCGAAGTTTGTCCTGATCT
>APFE031685859.1:293-66107 GCA_000404065.3 Pinus taeda
TATTTAAATGGGGGAATTAAACCAGCATAGATCCATCTTTACTTTGGATCTAATAACCCCCGAGAGGTATCAAATATCGTGATATGCAAACTAGCATAGAGTGAAAAAAATATTTGATCCCTCTCAGGGCTTGGATCAAGAGTAAAAATGGATGTTGTAATTTAATCTATGTTAAACATTTTAGCTTGTTTAAAATAAAAATCAACTTTAATTTTATTAATTTTTATAAATTACTAATAGTAATTTTTAAGCTCCAGGTTTATGATAACCCATGGTATTGAACCATGGTATTCATGTGAGCATAGACTATTTAAAGGGTAAATTCTATCTTAGATCCATCTTAATTCTGGGTCTACCAAGTGCTCAGAGGGATAAATAGATTTCATCCCCCTAAGAGTGGTAGATGTGGAGTTAAGATGGATATAGGTTGGTTTTTATGATAATGAAGATATTAAATAGACTTAGGAAATTATATTGTAAAAACATCTTAAGGTGAATGGTTAAAGCATAGATATTGGACAAGTATATTTGTATACTTCTGTTTTAAACTGAAACAAATCCAGGGCTAAAAGGAATGGATTGATTGCACTAGTCATCCTTCTATAATTTTCCAACATATGCTGGAGTAAACAGATTGTAATTTGGGTAATTTTTCTAATTGCAAACGGGAACATATGTGTGTATTGGCAGGGTGGTTACGAGGTCCCTAAAAGTGGAGTAAACATATTGTAATTTGGGTAACTTTTCTAATTGCAAACAGGAACATACTTTTGTATTGGCAGGGTGGTTATGAGGTCCCTAGAAGTGATGAATTTAAATTTTTCTTGGTTTTATATATAGTATTAGTTTTTTTCTCATGCTTTATGTGAATGGAACGGGTGAATTTTATCTTACACCCACTAGATTATCGATATGTAATTTCGGTAATTTTGATTTCAAAAGATATTTTAAAGAAATGCAATGATTTCATTTGTGTATTCAATAAACACAAGATTTTATAATTGAGTAAAATATTCGCCATGCCTGGTGAGAGATTCGCCAAAAAATTATATATACATATCATATTATTGATAAAATCGCCTTCCATTTTTCCTATATACCATGGAGATTCGCCCATTTATTATACATGTATATTTAGGGGGGGTTCTTAAAATTTTCCTTGATCTCAATCAAGTACATCATCAAAATCCTCCATGCCCTACATAATATCCTACTCAACTCATTCCACACCCTCACCATAATAAACCAGTACAACATGATTACAATGTTGAATTGCAAAATTTACCTATCCTTACCAACCAATCTATCTCGCAGACACAATTGCAGAAAACTTATATCGAGATTGGAAATATTCCAAATCCAAAAATTGTAGAAGTTATGGAAGAAAAAGAGTTTCTTCTAGTCTGCCTCAACAAGTTGTTTTAGAAACTCAAGAACTTCATGATATGACAACTATGGGAAATCAAGAAAGCAAAGGATACATTTAAGATTGGTTTCAATCCATCAGTTGTTTGCAGCGTCACCCCATACTTCAGCAATTTTTGACACCATATTTTCAAGGGAAGTTGGTCTGTCATACCCTAGTATTTATTGACAAACATTTCTCAAATTTGGGTGTGTATACACATGAGGCCATATTTCTAAAATGGCTCCATTGTAAGTAATCTTATATGTAAGTATGCTTTATTTTTCAAGGTAAAATATGTTAGCGTAGAAAATAGAATAAATAAGTATGTAAATAAATTTCATTATATGTAGAAAGAGTTGTGTTTGCTGCAACTTTCTGAGTATATCAATATCAATGGTAAATATTTGAACTTAATTTTGTATGTATATGTATTATATTGAAAAACAGATTTCCACAAACACTCATCATCATTTTGAAAAAATATATATATATATTGCTTGATTATCATATCTTAGGGTGTGTGGGCTTGATAAAACCACTGAAATCACAGTCAGTATAGTCATGCTTTGAGGGAAAAAATCGACATATTTTCAAAACATATTTCTATCGTAAGTAGCCATTTATTTCTAATTTTTAATCCAATTTGAATCACTCAATTTGGATTTGAAACAAAAACGTTATGACTAAAACATTGACAGTATGCGTAGTAGGCAGCTCAGGAATAGAGTTGGGACAATCAGCTTTTTGAGGCCTAAATGACTAGATTTTAGAAAAATGTTTCTATGGTATATTCATCTATTAATATAGTTTACAATGCAATTTGAATCACCTGATTTCGATACCATATGAGAACGTTATGACCAAAATACTGACTGTCTATCGTAAATCAACACCTTTAAAACTTTGTTTTTCCAACTGTTCCTGTGCACATTTGACCCATCAATTATTCATTATTTTAAAAAATATTTCTAATGAATATATTCACATGAATCTAATTTAATCTCCAATTTTAATCAATTCAATCTATCATCAAAAATAAATGTTATGCTTAAAATATCCATTGTTGGTCTAAGCTGGGAAATCTAAAATGACTCTGTTATGCAGGTTGTTCTAAGTACAATTGACATATCATACCATGGAATTTTCAAAACATGTTTCTATTGCTGATATACCTTTGATGTATCTCTAATTTGGATTTGGAATCACTAAAATCGGATGAAAAACAAAAGAGTTATGATTAAAACACTACTAGTTAGTATGGTCTACCACCGCTTTCCCGCAGGTGACAAATAAATTTTTCTTTGTTTATCCTTCTATGGATTTGGTTTATAGAGTAACTACTTGTTATTTTTTTCATATTTATTGGATTTATATAACCTGATCACATCTCTTCTTCCATGATTATATGTTTTATTGCAGGTAGACGCTTGCTTTTGTGCAAGTCCCAAGAGAATAAAGGAGGTCGATTTGTTTTTGAACAAGTGATTATTGAAGGCAATGATAATGAAATAATAGATCTTCATCCCAGCATCTATTAAGAAATCTAATACCATATAATTTTGATTCTTTCGAGGTTCCATGGAAATTGATCATAAGAGTTTGTTACAAATTATTCATGTTGTTTCTCACCAACAAGATGAAGACTTTTTCCTTAACTAATGGATTCATAATAGGAGAAATGGAGAATTGATTTCCATTTGAAGATCCAAATAATTTCCTCCAAAACATTCTTCCATTCATTTAACATTGATAGATTGTTGCTTCTAGAAACAGATTGATATTCCCTTAGGAAGCAACATTGATGCAGTCAAAATCATAGTCAATGCAACTTAAGTTATTTATTTATTTATTGTTTTTCAATAAAATTGTTGTTTCTTTCTGATTCCTCTTAGTTTTTTTTTCATGTGTTCAAAGTCAAAAAAAAAATTCCTTCATCAAAATACAAGGAAGTTCTCAAGGTTCATGATGTTGCTCCATATTTATCCATTTGTTCCTGAGTCTTATCAGCACATGATTTCCTCAGATCCATTCGGTATTGTTACTCTGCCACTGCTGTTACTCCCGAAAATTTTCTAAGTGTTAGATGTTGTTACTTCTTGGGTGTTGTTACTCCGCCATTTTTGTTACTCACAAAAATTTTCTAATTTTTGGATGTTGTTATTCCACCATTGGTGTTACTCGCGAAAATTTTCTGAGTGTCGGATGTTGTTACTCCACCAATGTTCTTACTCCACCAGTGTTGTTACTCCATCAGTGCTGTTACTTCATCATTGTAGTCACTCCGCCAGTGTTGTTAATATGTTGGGGTTGTTACTCCGCCGATGTTGTTACTCTGTCAATGTTGTTACTTCGTCACCGTTGTTACTCTGTCAGTGATGTTACTCCATCACTGTTGTTACTTGGGCCGTTGTTGTTACTCTACCAATGTTGTTACTCCATTGACGTTGTTACTCCACTGGTGTTGTTACTCTGTCGGTGTTGTTACTCCACCAGTGTTTTTACTTTGTCGGTGTTGTTACTCCATCACTGTTGTTACTCCGCTATTGTTGTTACTCCACTAGTGCTGTTACTCCGTCGGTGTTGTTACTCAGCCAATGTTGTTACTCTGCCAATCCTATTACTCCACCAGTGTTGTTTCTCCGCTGCTGTTGTTACTCTGCCGCTGTTGTTACCTCGCTGGTGATGTTACTCCACCACCGTTGTTACTCCATCGATGTTGTTATTCCCAATTTTTTTTGAGTACCCAACATTGTTATTCCTTCAGTGTTGTTACTCTTTCAGTGATGTTACACCTCCGGTGTTGCTACTCCGTGGTGAAATTTTTTCTAAGTACCCAGTGCTGTTACTCTACAGGTGTTGATACTCCACCAAGGTAAGTCTTCAAGTACATCCCTAATCAACTCCATGTATTTGATTGATGTTTCAATTATGACCGAGGACGATCATATCTTAGTTGGGGGGAGGTGTTGCATTTGATAGAAAATGTATTGTATTTAATATCAATGATGTCATGTCATCATTGTTATTAAAATTTCATGTTAACTCATACATCTCATGATTATTACCACCATAATCCATAAAAATCTGTAACCCCCACTTATCCACACACATTGGAACTTAAGTCATGCATAACGACATTAACTTAGTGAATGGGGTAATATATTTAATTGTCTAGGTCCTATTTGACATAATGATTGGGTAGTCAATTTATCTTTTTTTATCTATAAACATAACTTTATTTTTTTAAGGAATAATTATGAAAAGATGATTTGATCATGGCAACTTTCAGCTTTCTTAATTTTTCAAGTCCCTGATTTTGTAAAATTCATGATGATGACCACAAAATTGTACTTAAATATTTCCATCACTATCTAATGAATTATTCCTCAAACCCCAATCTTAACAAAACAAAATATATTTATCAACAATCATTTGAAGGTTATTGGTATTTGAGAAGAAAAATTACCCGAGTTGAAAATAGTTACTACAAAACATTTTATGCCATCTCTATCTCTTAAGGAGTTGGTTTGCCACCCCATCTATTAAGTGATCTTTTTTTGATTAGCAATAACCATAGTTAAATTTTAAACATAAATAGTCAACTGGATGATAGGAGGTCTCATCACAAGCTGACCTACCATGACCATAGGTCCTAATATACATTAGCACTACTAGTCACCAAGTCGGGGTAATGGCCTTCAATCATAAAACTCAAGGACAACAGGTCTCATCAAGAGCTGACTTGTTCACTTTTGTTAGTTCCCATGAATGACATTGTTATTAATTGGTTACCAAGCCAGAACAATGATATTCAGTAGACATCTAAGTAAATTGAAATGCTTTTGTAACTATGTACTTATTTCTAATAGATGGGACAATGGCATCTCAATGGGTTAAAAAAGCATCCCTATTGAGGCTATGGATGCTTGCTGCCAGCAGTGGCCATGCCTATGGTATAGAAGTTATACTATGATCTACTTGGTTACCTTGTTTTCTCAAAACTAACTGTCGATAAAGTGACTGTTGCATATATAAGGTTAGCTAGAAATCATTCTTCATGGGGTAATATTTAATCAATTCTTAGATATAGGTGGTTATGGTTTATATCTATTATTGAGTTATAAATATTTACTTTACATGTTAGGGATGAAACTATTAGGATATTTTATATTTGACATTTTGTATCATCTAATATATCATTCCTTTATTGTATAAGTTTCATATCTTTAACCAAAGATAGCTGCTTTACCCAATCAATCTCTATTTAATCCTAGCTTAACAACGCTACTATTATTTTAGGGAAAAATGAAAAGGCCTAATTTTAATTTTGAATCTTGATGAATTATTGATTGAGGATACTCATGAGATGTGCTATAGAAATCTTGATGACAAGGAAACTAACTAGTTTGGGAGAAGGAAATCCTGCTACACTTTTTGATTATTTTCTTTGAGCTTGCATGGCTTCCACCTTTTGCATCACCTACACAAGCTCAACCTACATTAGCTTCAACAATGTTAATCCATAGATGTCATTCCATGTTACTTTGTTGAAACTAACAATTGAGGTGAAATAACATGAGTGTTTGATTTATTAAAAGATAAGGAGAATGTCATTAAAAAAAAAACTATTGAGCATTATTCATTCATATTTTTCAAACCATTATTTCCCCTCCTTTATACAGAGGCATTGGGTTGCATGTGAGCATGCAACATATTCATTTTGGGGGAACATTGGGCTCTTAGTTTGTAATTATTATTACTAATTCTTAACATTCATTTCATCTATTTCCACTATTCTTTTATCACATTATTCACCATAATTTATTATATAATTCCATTTCATAATCATTTATGTTCTTGTGGATAAATAATATCTAATATCATTTATTTTTAATAATTAATGATTATTATGCATGACTTTTGGTTTATTCATTCGTTATAACCTCACTCATGATTTCTTCCAGATTGCAGATTTGTTCTTTAACAGATAATTAGATATTCCAACTCATGAATTCGCTGGCATAAGAAGTGACAGGTTTTTGTTGGATGTTTTGGGCAAATGAAAGCGAATTTAGAAAATCCGAGACATGGGTTTTGTTCAAAACGGACCAAGTCAGTTTCACATTGAGAAGTTTTCAAAAATTCGGTTTGTATTGGGAGAAAATCAAGGTTCTTCGAAGGACATATTTGTAGATTTGCTCTTGTAGCCATTTTCCAGAATTGCCCAATTGAAATAGCCAAATTTGACTTGTTCCTGCTGAATCATGATGGACAGATATGTCAGATCTGATATTGAATATTGAGATCAGTTTGTTGCAAGTTTCCTTTGGATGTTTGTATATTTAAAGGACACAATTTAGAGAGAGGGGATCTAGCTGATGTAAGAACTGAGCCTTGTAACAGTGGAACTCTTATTAATGAAATTTCCAGCCTTTTGATATTTTTCTCAATATGTGAGTTAAGCACTGCCCTGATCAGGGAGTTGGGCCCACTCTTCTGATAAGGTGTTGTGCGTTTGGCCTTTTTATGTGTATTTTTTTTACTTGTATTTTATTTATTGTTGTTACAGATTTCCATAAATTGTTGTGAATGCTTTTCTTTCTCTAATTTAATTTCCATTACTGTTACAATGATGCTTTAATTTCTTAGTCATGAACCCTTGATCAATGTAAGATTGTAACCTTGCACCTGCATATAAATTGTGTGTTACCTTGAAAAGTGTATGCACTCGGATTGACATATTAATGTAGGAAACGATATTGAATAATTTTTTCATACTTAGACACCAATAGTCAACTTGAAGAAAAAAAGACATATGCCATCTAGTACATCGGCAAGAACTCGACTCCAACATAATTAATTTGCACCATTATAGAAAAAGAGTTTCTTGCAGTAGCACATGTTATTAATAAATTTAGTCACTACATCACATCTTATTAAATATTTGTGCACACTGAACACTTGACCATTCATTTTTTAATGAATAAACTTATCACTAATGGTAGGGTTACACGTTGGTTATTTTGTTCCAATATTTTGATATAACAATCTTAGATAAACCTGGAAAAGGTAATGTAGTGCTTGAATTTCTTTCTAGGTGGATTGTTGATGATGATTGCATGCCCACTGAGGATTCTTTTCTAGATGAATATCTTTTTGCTATTTCAACATACTCACCATGGTATGCCAACATAGCTAATTATCTTAATGCAGGGATATTTCTAAAACATATATCCTCAAGAGAAAGGAAGAGGATTGTTCAGCGGAGTGTAAGATATTATTGGGTAGAGGGATACCTTTATTACACAGGGGTAGATATAGATCAGGCACTGTGTGAGACAAGATGAGATTTTTTATATCGTCAAAGCCTGCCATGGGGAACCATGTGGATGACATTTTAGTGAAAAAAGGACAGGGAATAAAGTGCTTTTGACTGGATATTATTGGCATACAATATTCTTGGATGCAAATAAATTTGTAAAGGGAGGTCATAGTTTCCAGAGAATGGGTCAACCACTATGGTTAGATGAAATGTTGTTATAGTTTCAAGTGGTTTTGGAACCATTTGAGAAGTGGGCTCTAGACTTTGTAGGACCTATTAATCCTTCATCTCCGTAGAAGTCATACATTCTAGTCTATATTTATTGTGTCACAAAATGGGTTGAAGGAAAGGAATTAACGATGGAAACTAAGAAGGTTGTTTCACACTTTTTGTTTGAA
Organism: Pinus taeda; assembly: GCA_000404065.3. Lineage (NCBI taxonomy): Eukaryota > Viridiplantae > Streptophyta > Pinopsida > Pinales > Pinaceae > Pinus > Pinus taeda. The sequence continues at coordinate 8,422 of APFE031685859.1, forward strand.
GGCATTTTTGTTCACTTTGGAGTACCTTGGGAAATTGTGATAGACGAAGGAGCACAATTCACATCTCATTTGATCTAGAAGTTAGTTGAGAAATATAAGATTTGTCATAGGATTACTTCACCATATCAGCCATAGGGAAATGGTTAAGTAGAAATAACTAATAAAGTTATTCAAGGAATTCTCACCAAGATTGTAGCCAACCACCGAATTAACTAGGCTGACAAACTTCCAGAAGCACTATGGGCTTATATAACTACATATTTTCACCATATGAATTGGTATATAATAAAAACCCATATTTCCTATTTAGATCGAAGTAAAAACACTCAGAACAACAATGCAAGTGAACCTGGATTTGAATCAACTCAATGAACTTGATGAGAAGATATTGGCTACAATTCAATAAACATATATCATCCAGCAACATAGGGCTAAGTGGCATGACATGTTTATAAAACATAAGGTGCTTCAGAAAGGTGAGTGGGCTCTATTATATTATTCATGATTCAAAGACTTCAAAGGGAAGCTCTGCACTAGCTGGCTAGGTCCTTACGAGCTAGATACAATCTTTGACAGTGGGACTGTGAAATTAGTTACTATAAACAATGCCAAGGTGTCATGTCTTTCCAATGGGCATCATCTTCAGTTATACAATAAACCTACCTCAAAGGATTCATTTGTTAATTCATGGGATCTAATCTCCATGTTATGGAAGCAGGGGAATATTCTCATGTGCTTTCAAATTCTTAAAATCCAATAAGTGTAGCAACTGAAAAGCAACTTTTGTTGGCAGCTGATACACCAAAAAATATATAGAAAAGTAAAAATAAAAAGAAAAAGAAAATGGAAAAGGAAAAAAATATAAAAAAATAAAATAATAATAAAAAATATACCTGTGAAAGCCTCCTATGGGGCACAGATAGATAATTGTATCAACTGAAAGCCACTTTGTGGGAGTTGGTACATACTTCTCTTTTTAATAAGTTTTGTAACAACCTGTTGTTACACATATATATTATGTTGTTACAACTCTAATTTTATTCATTTTATTGTATCATTTTTAGCAATCCCTTCAAGAGAATACTACTCTCCAAGGCACATCTTATTGTAATAAAAGTTCTATTGTAAATATTTAGCTATCACAAGGAAATACATTTATTGTTACATATATAACATCCAATCTGGTGGGAGACAATTACAACAGGGAATCGGTTACAACTGTCTACCTCAATAATCCTTGTTGCCAATGGTCATTGTCAGTGTCAATTGCATCACCCTTCAGTAAGTCATTCAAAAAGGAATATTTATTTTTGTTTACTTAGCAGTTATGGCGATTAATATGCCATTATATTTTGATGGTCGAGGATGAAATTTCCATTTAAGTCTAGGGGGTGAATCATTTTGCGATTTGTAATATAATTTGATTTGAAGTGGAAAATTTTGTAATCATTAACACCTTTTTATGAGAAATCACTTCATCAAGTGTGAACTGTACCTGAACCATATTTCCAAACCTTGGATTAATAATGAAATGATAAACCACATTACATGATTTCCTAATTTGACACCCTTGCCTACTGCACTGATATCCACTAGAATGAGTCTCTACATCCTCATTACATAGATTTCTCAGGAATTGTGATAGTGAACGCACAGAAGCACAGTAAGGATCCACTATAATAGTGCAAGATGAGTGGAGCAGTGGTAAGACATGAGCCAAATTCCATAGAGGCTTTAGAGAATTTCCCAAAATCTTGTCAAATATTCATAGATGCAAGATGGCTCGAATTTTCTGAGCGACTAAGAGGGTCAAATGAAAGCACTGCTCTAGAATTTGCAAAAAATTTGGACAAAAACTAAACAAAGTTTAGAGGTTTGAAGTTGGATGTTACAGAAGAAGAAGTCACCTGATTGACAACACTTCAAACCAAAGGCAAGTGATGCTTCAATTGGAAAATCAATGACCCATCCCTCAAGACTAAAATTTTGCAGGGAGAGGAGAAATTGGTTAAGAAAGGAAGGGGAATTGACCATCTTTCCCTTCCACAACCATGGAATGATGTTTCTTTGTTTATCATCAAACATATTACATGTGAGGGGTGTGGAATGATAGTTTCTAATTATCATTTTCCACTGTTGAATCATCTTTGGCATAGATAATTGATAAATCTTCCTTACTTCCTGTTGGAGAACTTGAAGCATATTGAGGTCACGATAAAGGTTGCGTCACAACTAGAAAGTTGTATCAGTAATCATGGATTTATAAAGTTGATCATATTGGAGGTCTTGGAGTAGAAAGGGAGAATCTGGGAGAATTTCATTAGCAAAAAGACACAAACGTCATATTGAAAACAAGCTAAAACCTACATAGATGCTATGGGAAAAACTAATGTAGCTAAGAAGCATGGGTAGTAGTCTAGAGTCAGAATTGGAAAAAGATCATTGGAAAGACCTATTGGTCGTAGAACACTAAAGGGAAGGGCCAAGGTTGACAATCTATCGGAACCCTCACCAACATCTGAAAAGAAGTTAAACAAGCATGATGGCATAAGGAAGAGAGGAAAGAAGAATAATCCAAGAAAAAAGATAATCCTTCGCCAGGTAAGAACAAAGCCAAGCCCTTCTACTCAAAATTAAAGAATTAGAAGCATAAAATAAAGAATTGAAGTAGCAGTTAGAGGATAGGGAAAGGGAAATAAGGGTTCTAGGTCTTGACACATTGGTAGAGACTATCGATAAATTCGGAGAAGAAGACGCATAAGGGCCTGTATGTGTAGCATGTGCTAAAGGGCTAGCGAAAACAAGGTATAAAATCTGTTATGAAAACACCATCTTGAAGGAAACTGAGACAACGCCATAGGGAGATTCTACACAAGAAGCTATTGATGATGTTGATATTACACAAGAACAAGTAGATGAAACAAAGCACCCTATGGAATTTGACCTGGAAGCTAAAACATAAGAACCTGTCGACAATGTTGTTGTTACACAAGAATGAGTAGTTGAGGCGGATGTTTTTAAGGAATAAAAAGTGAGAGTTAATCCACAAGAACCTATCGATGAAATCATTGTTACACAAGAACCAACAAACAATGTGGAACAACTCCAATTTTGAGATGATGTTACGCTTTCCATTGCACTAAACCCTAAGGTGGATTGGTGCATAGAATTTTTATTTATTCATTTATGAATTGCATAATTGGAAATAGTTAGCACTCTCCCTGAAAAGGGGATTGATTTCTTTAGAGCAGCATTAGAATATTATTCACACTCTTAAGGAACAATGGGCTGAGGATTTGCTGAAAGAAGAACTCATATAGTAGGAGATAGAGGAAACCAAGAAGAAGAAGGAAGAATGAAGTCAACAATTGCATCCAAAAACTAAGGAAATGACCGATGATAAAAGAGAAATATATGAGATAGCCATGAACATTTTTGGCTGTAGGGTTCTATCTCCATCTTATCCAATTTTACTGTGGGAAATGTCTTATGCTTTCCAATTGAAAGTTATCTATGAGAATAGACCCTATAAGGGTGTTTCTACTAGAACTTTTTTAATTTTATTTCGTTCTTATTTTTTTTATGAACAGAGTTTGTTGTGTGAAATATTTTTTCACAATATATTTGTTGAGCATGCAGGTCTACGAATGATTATAAAAAAAATTCTTATGTTGGAGACTTCCACCTGTGGGCCTTAATATCCTTTATGAGGAACCAAGTCGATTGGCATATTGCCAAGACATCATCTGATATGAATGAAGAGACAACAATGCTAAAAATAAGATCAGATCCTAGTACGGATACTACCATGAGGTGAGAATCCAGAAGATTTCTTAGTACTCCTAACATGCTGGAACAACCATCCCAGTATAGGAGAAGAGTCATTGGGTTTTTTCTTAATATTTTCCCACAACTCAAGAGAAGAGAATTGGTGGGAAGCTTGAAATGTTCAAAAGCCAGTAGTGAAACTTTACAGATAAAGGATCACTTTGGATTTCATAATTTTGTGATAGTTCTTACTCGAGTTCCCGAGTATGCAAAAATTGTTAAATCAATGAGAGCTTTTTAGATAGGACTTATGTTTAAATTCCCTTTGATTTGGTTTCTGATTAAGAGCCATCAGCCTCACTACCAACTAAATAGCTATGATGACAGACATTGGACCACTCAACTTATGGCTACTCAAGGATATAGGTTTCTACTCACTATTAAGTGTCTACTTGACAATTCTCTTCTTTTCTCCTCCTTATCACTTGGTGATAAGGAATCTCCAATGATCTATAGTCCTCAGTTGCAATCGAAAACTGATGTCCCTTTGATTTCCTTGATTGATTAGTTTGTGTGTTCAACTACAAGTCTGTCTTTCAACATGCTTCCCTCCTTCATCTCCTTCTTCATGATCTTGCCATGGTATGATAGAGTATGTGCATCTACAATTCACTCATGACGAGACGACATCAGTTTGAAAACCCCCTAGTATAATATAGTGTATTTTGATCCATTAACTAAGCATAAACCAAGACCAAGGTCGGGAGACAGGGCTCAATGACTATGCAACTACATATTTCAAGTGGCCAAGGATGAGGCTTGAGCCCTGAGACTGCATAATGCATAGTTCAGGCATGAATGAGGGAAAAGGTTGTGTATTTTTTAGAGCCAGTGGGAAAGGATGAGGGGATGGGCACTAAGAGGACAAACTTTGCAGCTCTGGGAGACAAGGGAGGATGGGATTTTGTGAAACTATGTAGTTTAGAGGTCCAGTGAATGATCTTGAGACTTTTGATTACACAATGTGCAATGAAGGCCATGCTGGGAGGAAAGATTCAAGGCCAAAGATTGAACACAAAAACAATGTAGTGCAATAGTCCTAGGAGGAAGGAACTGTGTATTTTGTAGTGCCAAGGGGTAAGGTCACAACTAGAAGAATGAAGTTGTGTAGTGCATAGCTCAGGGAGGTTGGATGAAGCCAAGTTTCTTAGTGAGGAAGCCTTCTCAAAGGTGGCTAAGTGTAAGACCTGTGAGATTGACAAAAAATAGTGATAAGACTTCGGCTGTGATCTCACATTTAGAATACTTGGCGATACAACAAAAAATACAACCCATGACCCATGAACAATGCATTTACCTCCTTGTGATAGTTTTACAACTAGTTACGACAAGTGCGACACTTAAGATAGACTTTGGAATAACTGTAACGACACTTGTGTGACAGTGCTTAGAACTTTTCAAATGAGTGTGATAGATGTTTACATAGTTAGAAAAACTCATATACACAAAGATAGTCCCTTGAAACCATCAAAATAGGCTTCTACACATTGTGTGGCAGACAATCATGCAAAAAGATGATATTTGAGCCAACTTGCAAAGGGCAGAAAAATACTTCATGAAAGTACATCAGATGAGTTTTGATGTTTGTGAAAACAATGTGCAAGACCAAGGAGGGATCCAAAATTGAGTTTAAACCAAAATTTTTTAGTGTGTTGTAGCAGCTACAACACTTGGCGACAGATTGATAGAATTCCAACTTTTTTCCTTTGTTAACTTCTTCTGTGCAGGGCCTTGGTTATCTAAGCAATAATGATTCAGTGTGGAGATTAATTTGGTCTCCCCACTTACCCCATGAATAGAAACAGTCCCCTCTATCCCTTTTGGACTCTGTAATGAACCAAAAACCTTCCAAATGGTAGTATTAGGAATATTTACATATTTGTTAAATGAATGTTTGGAAGTATTTACATGGTGGATGAATTTACACCTTATGGTGATGTTTTCAAACCAGCATTAGCCAATCTCAAAAAAGTATTAGAACGATGTGAGAAAAATAATCTTTCTTTAAGCATTGAAGAATGTCACATGATGATGAACAAAGGAATTGTGCTCTGGAATTATATCTCTACTGAAGAAATAAAGGTAGACCCTTCTAAGATAAAAATAATTGTGAAAATTCCAGCTCCCAAAACAAAAAACATGATGCGTAGTTTTCTGCGACATGCAGGGCATTACAGAAGATGAATAGAAAAAGTTTCAAAAATAGCATCCCCGTTATTTTCTCGACTTACTAAAGATGCAGAATTTGTCTTGACATGGAAATGTGAAAAAGGCTTTACATAACTAAAGTAGTGTGTATCAACAACTCATGTTTTGCGAGGACCAAATTGGGATCTTTCATTCCATATAGCAACTTATGCATCTGATACTACTATAGGAGTTATGTTAGGTTAACTTGAAGACAAAAATCCATATGCCATATACTACATTAGGAAGAACTCTACTCCAGTGGAATTAATTTGCATCATTACATAAAAAAGAGTTTCTTGCAGTAGTACATGTTATTAAAAAATTTAGGCACTACATCACAACTTATTAAATATTTGTGCACACTGACCACTTTTCTGTTAGTTTTTTAATGAATAAACTTGTCACTTATGGTAGGGTTACAAGTTTGTTTTTTTTGTTGCAATAGTTTGATATAACAATCTTAGATAAACCTGAAAAAGATAACGTAGTGGCTGATTTTCTTTCTAGGTTGACAGTTGATGATGATTGCATGACAATTGAGGATTCTTTTCTAGATGAATATCTTTTTGCTATTTCAACTTACTCATTGAGGTATGCAAACATAGCTAATTATCTTGCTACAAGGATATTTCCAAACCAACTGTCCTCAAGAGAAAGGAAGAGGATTGTTCAACAGAGTGAAAGATATTCTTGGGTAAAGGGATACCTTTATTACATAAGGCCAGATACAGACCAGGTGTTGTGTGAGAGAAGATGAGATTTTTTATATCGTCAAAGCCTTCCATGAGGAACCATGTGGAGGACACTTTAGTGAAAAATGATAGGGTATAAAGTGCTTTAGTCTAGATATTATTGGCATACAATATTCCAGGATGCAAAGAAATTTGTAAAGGGATGTGATACTTGTTAGAGAATGGGTCAACCACTGTGGTCATATGAAATGTCATTACAACCTCGAGTGGTTTTGGAACCATTTGAGAAGCGGGTTGTAGACTTTGTAGGACCTATTAATTCTTCATCTTAGTAGAAGTCCTACATTCTAGTCTGTACAGACTATGTCACAAAATGGGTTGAAGGAAAGGTGTTCACCATGGAAACTAAGAAGGTTGCTTTACACATTTTGTCTGAAGGCATTTTTGTTCACTTTGGAGTACCTCAGGAAATTGTGATAGATGAAGGAGCACAATTCACATCTCATTTGATCCAGAAGTTAGTTGAGAAATATAAGATCTGTCATAGGATTACTTCACCATATCAACCATAGGGAAATGGTTAAGTAGAAATCACCACTAAAGTTATTGAAGGAATTATCACCAATATTGTAGCCAACCACCAGATTAACTGGGCTGAAAAACCTCTAGAAGCATTATGGGCATATAGAAATACATGGAAAAATACTACTGGATTTTCAACATACGAATTGGTATATCATAAAAACCCATATTTCCTATTTAGTTCGAAGTAAAAACACTCAAAACAACATTGCAAGTGAACCTGGATTTGACTGTAGCTCAGAAACATAGGTTAAATCAATGGGAGCTTTTTCGATATGACTTATGTTTAAATTCCCTTTGATTTGGCTTCTAATTGAGAGCTACCAGCCTAAGCCATGGTATGATAGAGTATTTGCATCTACAATTCACTCATGATGAGACAACATCAGTCTAAAAAAACCCTAGTATAATATAGTGCATTTTGATCCATTAACTAAGCCTAAACCAAGATACAGGTCAGGAGAGAGGACTCAGTGATCATGCAACTACATATTTCAGGCAACCAAGGATGAGGCTTGAGCCCTGAGACTGCGTAGTTCATAGTTCAAGCATGATTGAGGGAAAAAGAAGTGTATTTTTTAGAGCCAGTGGGAAAGGTTGAGGGGATGCGCACTAAGTGGACATACTATGTAACTCCGGGAGACAAGGGAGGATGGGATTTTTTGAAGCTATGTAGTTTAGAGGCTCAGTGAATGATCTTGAGGCTTTTTATTACACAGTGTGCAATGAAGCCCATGTTGGGAGGAAAGATTGTGCAATTATGGCGGTCAAGGCCAAAGCTTGAGCACAAAAACTACGCATTGCAGCAGTCATAGAAGGAATGAACTATGTATTTTGTAGTGCCAAGGGGTAAGGTCACAACTAGAGGAATGAAGCTGCATAGTGCGTAGTTCAGGGAGGTTGGGTGAAGCCAAGTTTCTTGGTGAGGAAGCCTTCTCAAAAGTGGCTAAGTGTAAGACCAGTGAGATTGACTAAAATAGTGATAAGACTTTGGTTGCGATCTCACATTTAGAATACTTGGAGATAAAACAACAAAGACCACCCATGACCGATGAATAATGCATTTACCTCCTTGTGACAACTTTACAACCAGTTATGACAAGTGTGACACTTAAGATAGACTTTGGGATAATCGTCACAACACTTTTGCAACAATGTTTAGAACTTTTCAAATGAGTGTGATAGATGTTTACATAGTTAGAAAAACTCATATACACAAAGATAATCCCTTGAAACCATCAAAACAGGCTTCTACATATTGTGTGACAGCCAATCATGCAAAAAGATGATAATTTAGCCAACTTGCAAAGGGGACAAAAGTACTTCATGAAAGTACATCACATGAGTTACAATGTTTGTGAAAACAATGTGCAAGACCAAGGAAGGCTCCAAAATTGAGTTTAAACCAAAAAATTTTAGTTTGTTGTAGCAGCTACAACACTTGGCAACACATTGATAGAATTCCAACTTTTTTCCTTTGTTAACTTCTTTTGTGCAGGGCCTTGGTTGTTTAAGGAATATTGATTCATTGTGGAGATTACTTTCGTCTCCCACTTACCCCATGAATATACATGGTCCCCTCTATCCTTTTGGACTTTGTAATGCACCAAAAAAATTCCAGACGGTAGTATTGGGAATATTTAAATATTTTCTAAATGAATGTTTGGAAGTATTTACATGGTGGATGATTTACACCTTATGGTGATGATTTCAAACCAACATTAACCAATCGTGAAAAAAGTATTAGAACAATGTGAGAAAACTAATATTTCTTTAAGCATTAAAAAAATTCACATGATTATGAACGAAGGAATTTTGCTCTGGCATTATATCTCTGTCGAGGGAATAAAGGTATACCCTTCTAAGATAGAAATAATTGTGAATATTCTAGCTCCCAAAATAGAAAAATAGGTACGTAGTTTTATGGGACATCCAGGGTATTACAGAAGATGAATAGAAAATTTTTCAAAAATAACATCCCCATTATTTCCTCTACTTACAAAAGATGTGGAATTTGTTTGGACAGGGAAATGTGAACAAGACTTTACATAACTAAAGCAGTGTGTATTAACAGCTCCTGTTTTGTGAGGACCAAACTGGGATCTACCATTCCATATAGCAACTGATGCATCTGGTATTGCTATAGGAGTTATGCTAGGCCAACTTGAAGACAAAAAGGCATATGTCATCTACTACATCAGTAAGAACTCGACTCCAGCAAAATTAATTTGCACCATTACAGAAAAAGAGTTTCTTGTAGTAGTACATGTTATTAATAAATTTAGGAACTACCTCACAACTTATTAAATATTTGTGCACACTGACCACTTTTCCATTCATTTTTTAATGAATAAACTATCACTAATGGTAGGGCTACATGGTTTTTTTTGTTCCAATATTTTATATAAGAATCTTAGATAAACCTAGAAAAGGTAATGTAGTGGCTGATTTTCTTTCTAGGTTGACTGTTGATGATGATTTCATGCCCATTGAGGATTCTTTTCTAGATGAATATATTTTTTCTATTTCAACTTTCTCATTGTGGTATGCAAACATAGATAATTATCTTACTGTAGGGAAATTTCCAAAACATTTGTCCTCAAGAGAAAGGAAGAGGATTGTTTAGAAGAGTGAAAGATATTCTTGGGTAGAGGGATACCATTATTACATAGGGCCAGATACAGATCATGCGTTGTGTGAGAGAAGATGAGATTTTTATATTGTCAAAACCTACGATGAAGATCCATGTGGAGGATGCTTTAGTGAAAAAAAACAGGGTATAAAGTGCTTTCGACTATATATTATTGGCATACAATATTCTAGGATGCAAACAAATTTGTAAAGGGATTTGATAGTTGTCAGAGAATTGGTCAACCACTGTGGTCATATGAAATGTCGTTACAACCTCAAGTGGTTTTGGAACCATTTGAGAAGTGGAATATACACTTTATAGGACCTATTAATCCTTCATCTCAGTAGAAGTCCTACATTCTAGTATGTACAGAATATGTCACAAAATGGGTTGAAGGAAAGGCATTAACCATGGAAACTAAGAAGGTTATTTCACACTTTTTGTTTGAAGGCATTTTTGTTCACTTTGGAGTACCTCAGGAAATTGTTATAGATAGAGGAGCGTAATTCACATCTCATTTGATCCAGAAGTTAGTTGAGAAATATAAGATCTGTCACAGGATTACTTCACAAGTTGAGAAATATAAGATCTGTCACAGGATTACTTCACAAGTTGAGAAATATAAGATCTGTCACAGGATTACTTCACCATATTAGCCACAGGGAAATGGTCAAGTAGAAATCACCAATAAATTTATTGAAGGAATTCTCACCAAGATTGTAGCCAACCACCAGATTAACTAGGCTGACAAACTTCCAGAAACACTATGGGAATATAGAACTACATGGATAAATACTACTATACTTTCACCATATGAATTGGTATATGGTAAAAACCCAGATTTCCTATTTAGTTTGAAGTAAAAACACTCTAGAACAACATTGCAAGTGAACATGGATTTGACTACAACTCAAAAACATAGGTTAAATTAGCTAAATGAACTTGACGAGAAGATATTGGCTACCATTCAACAAACATATATCATCCAGCAACATAGGGCTAAGTGGCATGACAAATTAATAAAAAGGAAGGTGCTTCATAAAGGTGAATGGGCTCTATTGTATGATTTATGATTCAAAGACTTTAAAAGGAAGCTATGCACCAGGTGACTAGGTCCTTACAAGCTACATACAATCTCTAACAATGGGACTATGAAATTAGTTACTATAAACAATGCCAAGGTGTCATTTCTTTTCAATGGGCATCGTTTTCAGTTATACCATAAACCTACCTCGAATGATTCATTTGTTAACATTGTCATGGGATCTGATCTCCATGTTATGGAAACAGGGGAACATTCTCATGTGCTATGAAATTCTTAAAATCCAATAAGTGTAGTGGTTGAAAAGAAACTTTTGTTGGCAGTTGATACACTAGAAAATATATATAAAAGAAAAAAATAGAAAACAAAAAACTATAGAAAAATAAAATAATAATAAAAAATTTATCTGTGAAAGCCTCCTATGGGGTGCAGATAGATACTTGTATCAACTAAAAACTACTTTGTGGCAGCTGGTACATATGTTTGTAATAAGTTTTGTAACAACATGTTGTTACACATATATATTATGTTGTTACAAGTATAATTTTATTCATTTTATTGTATCAATTTTAGAAATCCCTTCAAGAGCATAATACTCTCCAAGGCATATCTTATTGTAATAAAAGTTTTGCCATAAATATTTAGCTATCACAAGGAAATCCATTTGTTGTTACATTTGTAACATCCAATCTGGTGGGAGATGATTACAACAGAGAATCAATTACAACTGTCCACCTCAATAATCCGCGTCGGCAATGGTAATTGTTAATGTCAATTGCATCACCCTCCAATAAGTCATTCAAAAAGGAATATTTATTTTTCTTTACTTAGCAGTTTTGGTGGTTAATATGCAATTATATTTGGATGGTCGAGGACAACCTTTCCCTTTAAGTCCGAGGGGTGAATCATTTTTTTATTTGTATTATAATCTTATTTGTAGTGGAAAATATTGTGATCATTATCACCTTTTTATAAGAAATCACTTCATCAAATGTGAAGCGAACATGGTCCATATTTCCATACCTTTGATTAATAACAAAATGACAATCCACATTACATGATTTCCTAATTTGACACCCTTGCCTACTACACTGATATCCACCAAAATGAGGCTCTGCATCCTCATTGAATAGATTTCTCAGGAATTGTGACAATGAGCAGACATAATCAGAGTAGGGATCAGCTATAATAGTGAAGGATGGGTGGAGTAGTGGTAAGACATGAGCCAAATTCCACAGAGGCTTTAGAGAATTGCCTAGAAGCTTGTCAAATCTTCATAGAAGCAGGCTAGCTTGAAGTTTTTGAGCAACTAAGAGGGTTAAATGAAAACATTTCTCTGGAATTTGCAAATAATTTGGATAGAAACTAAACATAGGTTAGAGGTTTAAAGTTAGAGGTTACAGAGGAAGAATTCCCCTGATTGACAACACTTCAAACCAAAGGCAAGCAATGCTTCAATTGGAAAATCAATGACCCATCCCTCAAGATTAAAATTTTGTAGGGAGAGGAGAAATTGGTTAAGAAGGGAAGAGGAATTAACCATCTTTCCCTTCCACAACCATGGGATGATGTTTCTTTGTTTATCATCAAATATATTACATATGAGGGGTGTAGAATGATAGTTTTTAATTATCATTTTCTACTGCTGAATCACCTTCGGTATAGGTAATTGATAAATCTTCCTTGCTTCCTGTTGGAGAACTTGAAGCATATGGAGGTCACAATAAAGGTTGCATCACACCTTGAAAGTCATATCACTAATCATGGATTTATAAACTTGATCATATTGGAGGGCTTGGAGTAGCAAGGGAGAATCTAGGAGAATTTCATTAGAAATAAGACACAAACGTCACATCGGAAACAAGTTGAAACCTACACAGATGCTCTAGGAAAAACTAATGTAGCTAAGAAGCAGGGGTAGTCCTCCAGAGTCAGAATTGGGAAAATATCGTTGGAAAGACCTATCGGTGGAAGAACACTAAAGAGAATGGTCAATATTGACAATCGATCAGAAACCTCACCAACATCTGAAAAGAAGTTTAGCAAGCATGATGGCGTGAAGGAAGAGAATAAAGAAGAATAGGCCGAGCAGCAAGATAACCCTTCGCCGGTTAAGAACAAAACCCAAGCCCTACTACTCAAAATTAAATAATTAGAAGCATAAAATAAAGAATTGAAGTAGAAATTAGAGGATAGGGAAAGGGAAACAAGGGTTCCATGTCTTAACACATTGGTAGAGGATATCAATAAACTGGGAGCAGAAGCCACATAAGGGCCTGTATGTGTAGCAGGTGCTAAAGGGCTGGTAAAAATAAGGTCTATGTTATGAAAACACCATCTCGAAGGAAACTGAGACAAAACCATGGGGAAATTATACACAAGAAACTATTGACGACGTTGTTGTTACACACAAACCGGTAGACGAAACAAAGCACCCTATGGAATTTTACCTGGAAACTAAAACATAAGAACCTATTAGATTTTAGGCTTCTCTGGTAGTTCTTTGCAGTGTCATGATCTAGATTATCCACAGTGTTTTGTTTATTTTGTCAACGTTTCAAACCCCAAAGGGGGTCCATCATCAGGAATAAATTAGATCGAAGAATGAAAGCTTTTTATCGAGAGAAGATTCCAAGGATCTGGGTATAAATAAACTAAGAACCCTAATTCTTATAAAGAAGCCGACACCTTATTTATTTTTATTTATTGTTATTGTTATTTTTATTTTATTTTATTAATTAATTAATTAATTGGCTTGATTATTCCTATTTTAATTCAAAAATAAATTTATTAATTTATTATTTAATTTTATTGATTAGTTAGATTTAATTGTTTAATAAACTAATTTTGATTCTTTATTTAATTCTATTCATAGTTTTATTTATCATTTTCAAAAAAAATTATTTATCATATTTTCAAGTTTCTATTTCCTTAAGCCCTAATTTCTAATTCCTAGTTAATCAATCAATTAATTAGTTAATTAGTTAATTACTTTTTATTATTTTTAATTTATTAATCTTAGGTATTTATTAATTTTTTTTTAAGAATTAATTGAAAATTAAAATGGATGAAATTAATTGAATTAAATTAAATTAATTAAATTAATTTATTAATTTTAATTTTAATTTTAATTTTTTATTATTGTTTTTATTAATTAGTTTATTTATAATTCCTTCCTATTGATTAATTAATTAATTTAATTAATCTTATTTTATTATTCTTTTAATTAATTAATTAATTTTATTTTATTATTGTTTTAATTAATTAATTAATTTAGTTAATTTTTAATTAATTTTGAATTTTTTTTAGTTAATTTTGAAAACCTACTAAGCTTTCAAAGGGCTTGAGGGGTATATTTGCTTTACCAAGGGATGCCAATTTTCGCTAATTTCACTCTCGTTGTCCCTGTTGAGGTTCTGAGGAAATTTCATAATTTCGATGGCCTCTCTGATTTTTCGTTTATGATAATTATCCTCTCTTGCAATTATTTTAGCATCTTCCAAACACATGATGTTTCGTTTTGGATGAGTGTTCTGCAAGGGCTGATGTACGAGATCTCTCATTCTTTATATCAGTTGTGTGTTCTTTTAGTCTTATTTTCAGAGACCGACCCGTTTCCCCAATATAACTCTTGCCACAAGAGCAATCAATCTTGTACGCACCCTTTAGTTGTTGACGATCAATGTTATCCTTCACTGACTTCATCATTTGCCTTATAGTTCCACAAGTTTTGAATTGAGTGTTTATGTTATTCCTCCTTAGAATTCTTGCAATCTTATCAGTAACCCCTTGGATGAATGGAAGGTAAACTTTTCCTTGATTTTCTTTCTTGTCTTCAGGAGGCTTGGAAAGAACCTTCTGAGCTCTTCTTAGAGCTTTATTGATACTCCACTCTTTGTATCCAAGGTTTTTGAAGATAGAGGTTAAGTGTTCAATCTCATCTTTTAGGTGGTCAGGGTCAAAAATCCTGAAAGCCCTCACAGCTAGAGTGTTTAAGACACCCGATTTTTGGGAAGGATGATGGTAAGAGTCAGCATGAGGACACTGTCAGTATGAGTTTTCTTTCTATAGACCTAGTGTCCTAAAGCACCATCCTCTTTCCTACTGATCAAGACATCAAGAAAGGGAATCTTACTGTTCTCTTCAAGCTCCATAGTAAATTTGATTTCGGAAGATATAGAGTTAAGATGATTGAAAAACTTCTCCAGCTCTGCCTTAACATGAGTCCAATTCAGGTTAGTGTCGTCAACAAATCTTTTCCACCAGGTTGGCTTCAGAAGGTATGAGTCAAGGGATTTCTTTTCAAAGTACTCCATGTATAAGTTGGCGACAATAGGTGAGAGTGGGGAACCCATGGCGACTCCAGATATTTGTTCATAATAGTGATCTTGAAAACTAAAAAAAGTTGATCGTAAACAAATTTCTGCAAACTTTGATGTTTTAGGATCAATGGCGATCTTTATAACATGAACTGCTTCATCCAGAGGAATCTTTGTAAACAAAGAGACCACATCGAAACTCACCAGGATATCATCTTTATCCACCCTTTTATTCTTAATAAGCTTTACAAAATCATTTGAGTCGTTTATAAAAGAGTCTGTGTTACCAATAAGAGGTTTTAGGATCTTAGCTACATACTTAGCTAACTCATAGGTAGGGGAACCAATGGTGTTAACAATTGGTCTAAGAGGGACCCCTTCCTTATGGATTTTTGGTAATCCATAGATTCTAGGAATAACCTCACAGGAGGGAATTAGCTTCTTTTTTATTTTATCTTCTAGGTTTGTTTCCATGATGGCTTTCTTGACTTGTTTCATCACCTTGGGAATAGGGTTGGAGTTGACTCTCTTATAACTCCCACAATTTAAATGCTCATTCATTTTATGAGTGTAATCCTCCTTATTTAACACAATAGTGGCCCCTCCTTTATTAGCTTTAAGAACAACTATCTTATCATTATTTCGGAGAGATCTAAGAGCCTCTCGCTCCTCTTTGTTCAAGTTACTCTTCGGGCATTTGGACTTCAACATAGCTAGAGAACATTCCTGTCTTAATATTTCCTTATCATTTGGTGAAAGGCCTTGAGTGCCATTTTCAATGTTGCAGATGATGTTTTCAAATGGAATGTTCTTAGGAGAGACCGCAAATCCTAGTCCCTTGCTAACAATATTGATTTCTTTAGAAGTAAGTGTTATAGATGAGAGATTAACGAAACTCTTATTATTGATTTCAACATCCTTAATAGTTTTAGCCTTGCTAATAACTTCAATTCCATTATTTATGCTTACATCATTTTTATTAGAATCATTGTCGAGACAAGCGTTATTGGTGTTAGTGTAGGCCTTTTCATCAACATTGCTGGAGCCAACGTATGAGGCAGCACATCCCATCGAGTTACAAAAGTCGTTTTCCATAGTGTTCCCAATGTCTGCGTTTTTGGAGCCCATGTTTGAGACAACGCAACCTTTCTTAATATTAATGTTATTAATGCCCATACCTACGCTGTTCATATTATTGTTTTCCATAGCGTTCTCAACTGCGTTTTCCACGTTGCGGGAGCCCATGTCTGAGACAACGCAACCTCTCTTAATATTAATGTTATTAATGCCCATACCTGCATTGTTCATATTATTGCTTTTATTATTGTTTTCCATAGCGTTCTCTTCCACGTTGCTGGAGCCCATGCCTGAGACATCGCAAACTTTCTTAATATTAATTTTATTAATGCCCATACCTGCGCTGCTCATATTATTGTTTTTATTATTGTTTTCCATAGCGTTCTCAACTGCGTTTTCCACGTTGCTGGAGCACATGTCTGAGACAAAGCAACCTTTCTTAATATTAATGTGCATACCTGCGTTGTTCATATTAATGCCCACACTGTTTAGAATACCTGCGCTATTCACATTAATGCCCACGTTGTTTATAATACCTGTGCTGTTCATATTAATGCCCACACTATTTAAAATACCTGCTTTGTTCATATTATCTTCTACGTTGTCTTCCAGGAAAATGCCATTCATAATGAATGCGTTGTCTTTAAGGTTTATACTGTTGTCTACGTATTTTCTGTTAATACATGTGTTATTAATAATACCTGCACTGTTCTTATTATATGTGTTGTCTTCCAAGCTAATATTGTTCATAATGAATGCATCTTCTTTAAAGTTCATACTGCTTTCTGCGTATTTTCTGTTCATACATGTGTTGATGTTGTTATTGCCTTTGTTTTCTTTGTTGTTGGTGTTACAGGTGTGCTTCAGGTCACTGGTGGGGAAGTGAACAGTGTGGGAGAAGTGTTCTAGAGTCTTGAGATTGCTTTCCTTCACAGTAGATTGTAAACCCACACCTTCTTCTTCAAACCTGGCCAGCTTCCTAGATTGTCTTTCCCAGGCAATTCTACCCTCTATCTGGGCCTTTAATGCAGCTTTTGCATCATTTCTTTTCCACAGATCGAAGCTAATAATCATTCTAAGTTTTAGATGAGTAGAAAGGGCCAAGCGATTGAGCCTGTCTAATGCTGCCCTCGTTCTTCTGATTTCACCTCGGATTAGGGCCAAACTTAGTTTTAAAAATGATTTATTATTGAAATGATTAAATAGTCTATGATTTACCTTTGCAAAGGGAGGAATGATTTTCTTGTTTCTACAATGTTTCAGAAATTGCAGGTCTGCAGTTCTCCTCTCAATTTTTATCCTCAAGATTTCGAGAAGACAGATCTCCTTCTATGTTTCCCCTCCGTACAGGGAAGTTATGTTAGATTTTAGGCTTCTATGGTAGTTCTTTGTAGTGTCATGATCCGGATTTTCCACAGTTTTTTGTTTATTTTGTCGACGTTTCAAACCCCAAAGGGGGTCCATCATCAGGACTAAATCAGATCGAAGAATGAAAGCTTTTATTGAGAGAAGATTCCAAGGACCTGGGTATAAATAAACTAAGAACCCTAATTCTTATAAAGAAGCCGACACCTTATTTATTTTTATTTATTGTTATTGTTATTGTTATTGTTATTGTTTAATTAATTAATTAGAATAATTAATTGTCTTGATCATTCCTATTTTAATTCAAAAATAAGTTTTGATTTATTAATTTAATTTTATTGATTAGTTAGATTTAATTGTTTAATAAATTAATTTTGATTTTTTATTTAATTCTATTCATAGTTTTTATTTATCATATTTTCCAAATTTTTATTTATCATATTTTC
Organism: Pinus taeda; assembly: GCA_000404065.3. Taxonomy (NCBI): domain Eukaryota; kingdom Viridiplantae; phylum Streptophyta; class Pinopsida; order Pinales; family Pinaceae; genus Pinus; species Pinus taeda. Next base: position 26,595 of record APFE031685859.1, read on the forward strand.
AAGTTTCTATTTTCATTAAGCCCTAATTTCTAATTCCTAATTAATTAATTAATCAAAATTATTTAAAGATTAATTAATTAATTAAACAATAATAAAATTAATTAATTATTTAATTAGCCCTAAATTATCTAATTCCTAATCACTTAACTAATTTCGATTAATTAACTTAATCAAATTAATTAAAATTAATTAATTAAATTAAAACATTTAATGAAGTTAATTAATTATTAAGCCCTAAATTTCTATTCCTTAGGTTAATCAACCAATTAAGTTTATTAATTTAATTCTCTTTTATTATTTTTTAATTTATTAATCTTAGGCATTTATAATTGTTCTTTGTTAGAATTAATTAAAATTAAATTGAGAAATTAAATTGAATTAAATTAAATATTTATTGCTGTATTGTTTTTATTATAATTTATTTTTATTTTTATTCACTTCCTATTGATTGATTAATAATTTATTTTATTTATTATTTTCTTTATTAATTAGTTTATTTATATCCTTCCTTATTGATTAATTAATTAATTTTAATTTAATCTTATTTTAATTATCTTTTAATTTTTATTATTTTAATTACACAAGATGAGCAGTCGAGAGCAATTTTTTCAGGAAATTTAAAAGTGAAAGTTAATCCACAAGAACCTATCGATGAAACAAGAACCAATAGGCAATGTAGAACAACCCCAATTTCGAGATGATGTTACGCCTTCCATTGTACTAAACCCTGAGGCAGATTGGCACTTAGAATTTTGTTATTGATTTATGGATTACATAATTGGAAATATTTAGCACTCTCCCTAAAAAGGGGATTGATTTCTTTAGAGGAGCATTAGAATATTATTCGCAATCATAAGAAACAATGGGTTGAGGATTTGTTGAAAGAACTCATATAGTAGGATACAAAGGAAACCAAGAAGAAGAAGGAAAAATAAAGCCAGCAATTGCAACAAGAAATTAAGGAAATGAATGAAGATAAAAGAGGAATACATGAGTTAGCCATGAACCTTTTTCGATGCAGGGTGCCATCTCCATCTTATCCGAGTTTACTGTGGGAAAAGTTTTATCTTTTCCAATTGAAAGTTATCTTTGAGAATAGACCCTATAAGGGTGTTTCTACTAGAACTTTTTAAAATTTATTTCATTCTTATTTTTTTGATGATCAGAGTTTTTTATGTGAAATATTTTTTCACAATATATTTGTTGAGCATGCAAGTCTACAAATGATTATAAGCTTTTTTTTCTTATGTTTGAAACTTACACTTGTGGGCATTGATATTGTTTATGAGGAACCAAGTCGATTGGCATCTTGCCAAGACATCATCTGATAGGAATGAAGAGACAACAATGCTAAAAATAAGATCAGAGCCTAGTACAAATACTGCACTGAGGTTAGAATTCAAAAGATTTCTTAGTACTCCTAACATGGTGGAACAATCATCCCAATACAGGAGAAGAGTCATTGGGTTTTGTCTTAATATTTTTTTACAACTGAAGAGAAGAGCATTGGTGGGAAGCTTGAAATGTTCAAAAGCAGTAGTGAAACTTTACAGATAAAGGATCCCTTTGGATTTCATAATTTTGTGATAGTTCTTACTCGGGTTCCCGAGTATAAATAAATTGTTAAATCAATGGGAGATTTTTGGATAGGACTTACATTTAAATTCCCTTCGATTTGGCCTCTGATTGAGATCTACCAGCCTCACTGCACACTAAATAGGTATGATGAAAGATATTGGACCACTCAACCTATGGCTACTCAAGGATATAGGTTTCTACTCATTATTAACTGTCTACTTAAGAATTCTCTTCTTTTCTCATTTGTATCACATGGTGATGAGGAATCTTGAATGATATTAAGTCTTCAGTTGAGATCAAACACTGATGTCCCTTTTAGTTTCTTGATTGATTGGCTTGTGTGTTCAGCTACAAGTGTGTCTTTCAACATGCTTCCCTCCTTCATATCCTTCTTCATAATCTTTCCATGGTATTATAGAGTATTTGCATCTACAATTCACTCATGACGAGATGACATCAGTCTAAAAACCCGCTAGTATAACATAGTGTAATTTGATCCATTAACTAAGCTTGAACCAAGGCACAAGTCTGGAGAGAGGGCTTAGTGACTAGGAAACTATGTATTTCAATCATCCAAGGATGAAGCTTGAGCCCTGAGACTGTGTAGTGCATAGTTCATGCATGACTAAGGGAAAACATTGTGTATTTTTTAGAGCTAGTGGGACAGGTCAAGGGGATGGGCTCTAAGAGGACATACTGCGCAGCTCCGGGAGACAAGGGAGGATGGGATTTTGTGAAACTATGTAGTTTAGAGGTTCAGTGAATGATCTTGAGGCTTTTGATTACACAGTGTGCAATGAAAGCCATGCTGGGAGGAAATATTGTGCAATTATGGCAGTCAAGACCAAAGTGTGAGCTTAGAAACTGTGTAGTGTTTAGGACTTCCTGGGAGGAAGGAACTATGTAGTTTGTAGTGCTAAGGGGTAAGGTCACAACTAGAGGAATGAAGTTGCCATGTGTGTAGTTCAGGGAGGTTGAGTGAAGCCAAGTTTCTTAGTAAGGAAGCCTTCTTAAAAGTGGCTAAGTGTAAGACCATTGAGATTAACTAAAATAGTGATAAGACTTTGGCTATGATCTCACATAGAATTATTGTTGATACAAAAACAAAGACCACCCATGACCCATGAACAATGCATGTACCTCCTTGTGATAGCTTTACGACCAGTTACGACAAGTGCAACACTTAAGATAGACTTTGGGATAACCGTGACGACACTTGTGCGACAATGCTTAGAACTTTTCAAATGAGTGTGATAGATGTTTACGTAGCTATAAAAACTCAGATACACAAAGATAGTCCATTGAAACCATCAAAACGGGCTTCTACACATTGTGTGACAGCCAATCATGCAAAAAGATGATCTTTAGCCAACTTGCAAAGGGGACAAAAATACTTCATGAAGGTACATCACATGAGTTTCGATGTTTGTGAAAAAAATGTGCAAGACCAAGAAAGGCTCCAAAATTGAGTGTAAACCAAAATGTTTTAGTGTGATGTAGCAACTACAACACTTGGTGACACATTGATAAAATTCCAACTTTTTTTCCTTTGTTAACTTCTTCTATGTAGGGCCTTGGTTATTTAATGAATATTGATTCACTGTGGAGATTACTTTGGTCTCCCCACTTACCCAATGAATAGACACGGTCCCCTCTGTGCCTTCTCGATTGAACACAACATAAGATTGAGTGATACCACAATTTTTCAAGTTGGGAAGGGTAGTGTCACTTGTGAGCTTAAGATTGTAAGAGTATAATTTTTCATATTTGGTGTTTCTCTGCTACCAACAAGCCTAGATGGTAGCCTGGAGGAGTCACACAAGAACGAAAACATTGTTCTACTTCCAATGAGCCTACACAGTACCCTGGTGGAGTTTCTTGCTTCACCCCTCTACATAGGAAGCCTTTCTCTTCTTTCACTTTTATTTGTTATTTTAAAGAGGATTGTGCATTGACATTTATTTATTTTGGACAGAAGAGGGATACTAGCTTATTGAGAGAAGAAGAGGTTATTCCTCCAGAGAAGCATATAGAGACCTCTGATTTAGGTTTTCTCATTTATATTTTTCCCCTTCTCCTCTTCTACTTATTGGATAAGCATGAAAAAACAAAAACACAAAATTGATTATAGGCATCAGGTTTCATGAATAGACACAGGTTCATGGTTGGAACAAAAATATCGTTACACACGGATCATATTTTCCATCAGAACTTCATCAACCAAAATATATAACCAACACAAGAAACATGGACAAGAGTTTATCCAAATGTTGAAGTGTCACAAGACTCTTTAATTTCAACCACACACATGCTAAGAAGCTACAACACGTTCATTCACAACACTTATTCACATGATGAAAAAAAAAAAAACAAACAAGAGAGAAAATACTATGTACACAGTGTAGGGCCCAACCCTAGATCATTATTGAAAGTAATCTTTTAATTATGATCCTTTGGTATGGAGGGAGTCAATGTTTCCATCAAGTGATTGAAGATGATAAGTTTGTTGGCCAAGTATTTCATGGACTGTGAATGGCCCAATCCAAAAGGATTGAAACTTAGTGTTTTCTCCTTTGTCCTTGCAATATTTATACCACTTCAATATTAAGTCACCCACACTGAACTTGTTCTTCCTTGTAGACTTCTTGTTGAACCACCTCTTGATATGGTTCTGATGAAGTGAAAATTTTTCTTTTTCTTTCAACCTTTTTTCTTGTAATTTGTGAAGGGTTTCCATCCTATGTTGCACTAATAAACATGGTTTTCCTTGGGATTCTTGTGAAAGTTGGAGAGAAAGAAAGTAGATGTTGGGCAAGAGAAGACTTCTTTTCCTTATACCAGGCAATAAGGGGATGTGTTCGGAGATGGCTTTGGGGTCACTTGGTTAACCCATAAAGTATTTACAAAAGCAAAGTACCAGTTTCACTACTTAGATCATATGGTATTATTAATGATACAAATGAGGTCCTTATCTGTGGATTCAACGAGATAATTCCCCCACAGATAATAATTACATAAATGTTTGAATGTAATACCATTTTTCTAATAAAAAATCATAAATTCCTAACAATGACTAGTATGTTGCATTATCGAAAACAGGTGAAGTAGGAATGTCGAACCAATAAATGATGTTCTGCTGAAGAAAATTTATAACTTCCTGATCATTCACCTATTTGAGCATAACTACTTCTATCCACCATGTAAAGTAGTCTATATCACTAAGAATATAGTGGTGTTTCTTTGATGAATGCAGAAAAATTTCTCCAATAACATCGAAGCTTGACTATTGAAAAGGTTCTGCCATTGTAATAGGTTGCATTGGGGTAGCTAACTTCTTGTTTCTTATGACACACCTCTGACATACCAGACACTTGCGAGTGTACGCATGAGAATCCTTGAATAATGTAGGCCAGAAAAAGTCATCCTGCATGCCATTATGTGCTATTGTGTTACTCGCAAAATTTCCACATTTTGGTGCATTGTGGAGATCACGCAGTACTTTCTCTAAATCATGTGCTTCCAAACACCTGAGAAGTACTCCACTATGGTTATTTCTGAAAGCACCCCATGCACCAAATGGTAAGATGATTCTTTGAGTCTAAGTATGCTTTGTTTTCCATACGAATAGATGAGAGGCCATGGTGACATGCTCAAGGTATTGGTGCACATGTGTGTACCAAGAGTTCATGACAGTAGTGGGGGAAGCTCACCCAACATTGTACATTTCAATTTATTACTCCCATCGTGAGAGATCTTCTTCTTCCTTTGCATCCAATGCTTCCAATGCTAGTTTACATAGATCGTGGCCCTTGATTGTGTGAACTATTTTGAATTCTAATTCATATTCCTATATACCACTCATCCATTTCATTCTTCGCTCAGCCAACTCTTATTGGACAAGCAATGATCCGACTGTTGAGTGGGGAACAAAGATAATACAATTATTTTTCAAGAGATAGGGCTGAAAGTGCTTCACTGCCTTGTATACTGGATAAGCTTTCTTGTTAATGGTAGGATAATTAAGTTCAGGTCCTTGAAGACTAATGCTCATAAAATATATAGGCCACTCATTGTTCTAATCATCCTTTTGTGTGAGCATAGCAATAAGAGAAGTGTCAAAAGCAAAGGTTTAGAGAAAAAAATATCTACTGAATCTAGATATATAATTTAGGTTCTTCTAAAATAGATTTCTTGATAAGAAAACACATCCTTTTCCCTTTTTTTCCAATTTATACACTACATCCATCTTTATCATTTCTTGTATTGGTTTAACAATCAGAGCATAATTGAAGATGAACTTGCGGAGGAAATTGATTTTCCCCAAAAAGGACTCCATAGATTTTTTTTCACCAGGAAGGAAATCTAAGTAACTTCTTTGACCCTATCCAAGTATACTTTAATCCCACTCTTAGTGATGATGCAGCCCAAGATGTTACCCTCAGAAAATACAAAGACACTCTTTTTGGGACTAAGAGATATCACATAATTGCGACATCGCTCGATTCTTCAAGTGGCGTATGTGATCCGATATCTATTTTGGAAACACTATAACGTCATCAAGATAGACCAATACACTCTATCAATCAATCCCTAGAATGTGATGTCCATGGAATGCTCGAGTGTAGCACCAACATTAAACAACACAAATGAAATTCTCTTAAATGCGAACATGCCCCACTTTGTACGTAAAGTCGTCTTAAGTCTATCGAGATTTGAGACTAGAACTTGGTTATATCCTAAATATCCATCCAATAGAGAAAACATTTCTGACCCTGATACTATTTGCAATATCTTCTCCATAGAGTAGATGGGGTAGTTGTGTTTGTCTGAGGCATGGTTTATATTTCAGAAAATAACAAAGAAGGAGATTTCCCCAGACTTATTTCTTATTGGGACCAAGTTTGATACCTAGGTGGAGTGTCACACTTTGTATATGATCAGAGCACCCAACAATTTACATAACCCTTTTTTAATGAGAGGCTCAAGTGTTGGATATACCTTCAATAACTTTTCTTGAAATGGCTTGGCCCCTTCTTTTATCGGAATCACATCCTCGATAATTCATGTGTTATAAGTTTTAAGTTCATCATACATCCATGCGAATACATATTGGTATTGTTTGAACAAGCAAATAAAATATTTTCACTCTTGTGGTGTGCAACAAGTACCAAGATCGACAAAACTCATATCATTTTGTGTTCCCAAATTAATCTTCTCGTGCAACATTTGGGAGCTACTAGTTCTAGAATTAAAAGGTCCCCGAAAGTGATTTTGCAGGTCGTACAACTTTTCTAGTGATACCACGCATTTTGACATGAGATTTACTTTGCTTGAGCTAACTACATCCTACAACGACCTTTCATTCTCATCTTCATCGATCACTACATATTGGAAAAAATCAATGTTTTCCATGAATTGCAATATCTGTTGGTCATCACTGAAAATGCAAAAATTAGTGATATTATCAAGGACGAATGACTTATAAAAAAACTCTACAAAAAAACCGTCCCTTAATAGTAACAACCTAGAAGCATCATTCTCCACTGCATTCACAGTTGTATTATAGATTCTAGGAACATAAATAATATTAAAAGCTTAGAAATGTGAAATTAAATGCCATACATATTTTTGATAGTTTTTAAGAGGAGGTGACACATAGTGTATGGTATCACGTACCTATTGTACAATGATATTTTAGTCACCTACTACTTTTATGATCGCTACGTTAAGTCCAATCACTCTTTGCAATCCCAAGATAAGTGCCTCATATTCTACAGTGTTGATTGTGCACTCGAGTTCCAAGCAGTTAGAGATTAGATTTTTTTTTCTATAGGCGGTCTACTAAAACAAAACGATCTCCAGAGCCCTCTTGCATTTTTGAACCATCAAAATACAAATTCCACATATCATATGTACAAGGATTATACACTACACTAGTAATTTTATTATTATTACTACTAACTGTACAAATATCATTTTGACCAGTTGGACTAGGAAGGAGCTCCAACTGTGTATCTACTGGGACTGGGGATGGCTATGCAAGATAGCTCCCTAGTTCAGTTTCTAGGAAGCACTTTCTAAAGACAACTTTTGTGAAATCCTTTCATTCATTATGTCCATTTAATCGAGTAACAATATGTTTCATGTATCTATCTGAGTTCACTCGAATAATATTATTTTTTCCCTTGTGTGAAAGCCATAAATGTGACCAGTTCCTAGCAAAGTACCTGTGTATCTTGCTAGACCAATATCTGCTCAAAAATACTCCATATTCTTTTGGGATATCCACAATCACTATGTTAATACATTATTGGAATCACTCATTAGATCATAAAAGGACAATCACATCTCTAAGCTATCCAACTGCTTGGACAAGATTCTTCTCCACCTTAATGATTTGTGCATCTATTTTTTTGCATTTTTCGTTGATTTTCTTGGCAACAAATAATGGAATTACGTTTACCAATGCACCAGAACCAACCAAGAAATTATGTACATTAAAATTGAATATTTAAAAGTTAACAAAAATGAAGGGCACAATGTATTTGCATCCATTGTCGAAGAATTATGTATGGATCGGAGGGAACCAGAGGATGTAACAAATCCCTTGTCCAAAGAAACATAATTACTTATGGTGGACTTCTTAAGTGCGTGTAAGAGGATGTCCCATTGGCTCGTGATCTTTGTTATTTCTAACATTGAGATATTCAAACAAGACTTCTTCATGTCTTCAATTATGTTGTAATCTAAACTAGGACAAACTATCAAAGTGTTTGGGGGTGTCACATGGTTTGTGACTTTTGGAATGATGGTCTTACTCTTATTGCTTATGAAAGAAATTTTTGTTGTAGACGCATTTCCAGAATTTCTCTAAGTGTTATGTGTTGAGATGACAAGTGGACTAATCTTTTTGAACATATTTTATTCGAGTTTCTGCTTCATCAACCCTATATCGGCGGCCTGCCCTTAGCTTCTCAGATTGTACTAGTTGGTTTGCTTCTGGGCTAGACCATCACTCGAAGGTTGTTTATCAGCCATGTTGTTTTCAGATGTGAATATGAAATTGAACATGTTTACTATGTGCCACACACTTAGAGTCTCTTCGGTTGCAGCAACATCTTGAGTTTCTTTTGCAAGCCTCGTCTGCTCATCAAAAACTACCACATCAACAAAATGTTTAGCAAGAATGTTCATTATGTGATTCCATTGTGGGGATTTTTTATTGGAATTTTATTCCTGATTATACAAACAATATTGGTGTATGCCCATACTTTCGATATTCAACACAACATTCGAGCTATGTGCAATCTTAGTCACTTGGTTGTTGCTACTATTGGAATTTGCAATGCTTCTCAACAGGTTAACGTACGAGGCTTTCTTCTCATGGTGATGTCACTCGACCTTTGTTTTAACTCTGCCAGCTCATTTGACAGAGCCTTGATAGTATAGGTCAAGCTCTTAAGATCAACAATTTCTTTCTCTCTAGCCTTAATTATGGATGCTTGAGCCCGCTTACCCATGCCTTTGAAGTCTTTTATTAGTTCATCATCTATAATGACTCCAGCCACACACAAGTCATTTTTAACCGTGATTGCCTCTTCATAATTCATTGTTAAAGTTTGTATCCGAATTCTCCTTACAAACATTGCAATGCTAGTTTGCAAAGGCATAAGCGTAATAATCAACGGTGATCGAGCCATAACGATTAGTGTTTACTGATTCAAAATATGATTAAACCTCTCATTGAAATATTTCAGTTTTTCCATGTGCTCCATCTTGAGATTTCCAAGCTCTTTCGATAACATGTTGGGGGTCTTATCATTAGTAAATTTCTCAAGGAAAATTTTCTTTAACCCCCTTTATTTCTGGATGGAATTTGGAGGAAGACTATGATACCATATAACTTCTCTTCCATCTGAGGTACACAAAAAAAGTCTACATGCAACATCATCATAGTCTACCTCAAGCATTTTCACTTTACAAACGTAGGTAAAATTTGTCTAAATGATCCTTCGCCTTTACTATTTTTTTAGGGTTGTACTTCATTAGGATATTTTTTGAATGCCTTAGCATATTGTGTAACAGAACTGATAGTGTAATAGGGCACTAAGACATCCAATCCAGATCATTTTCTACCATGGATTTTTCGTTGTCTTCCCCTTCTTCTTCTTCTTCTTCTTCTTCTTGGCCCAACCCGCGGAAAGTATCATATAATAGCAGTATGTTATCACCATCACCACCATTGAACGTTCGAGGTTGTTCTAGTTTTTCTATGTTTTCTTCAAAGTCTGCTAACTCTTCAAGGGTGGCAAGAACCAACACTTCAACTATTGAGACCACTATCCAAGTGGGGGTCATTTGGTTCCTCTTAAGAAAATATGGAAGAGTTTATATTTCGAGTATCAATCCAATAACTATGCAAACTTTTGGGTGATGGGGTGGATGGCCCAGATCTGATCATAAGAGACTTCGTAAGGTTTCACAGTTCTAGGATGAGAAGAATTACCAACTTCAGGAATGTATGCATGGTAGTTCCTAGTAATGTTACTACCTTGACAAAAGGAATTAAGTTTGGGGTTGGTGGGGTTATTAGCCATGAAAGTTTGTCTGCCCTCCTTCTACCACAATAGAGGTTGAAAGTGTTGGACCCACCAACATTCAAGGTATCTCCCCAATATGAATTCCCAATTAAAGCTCACATTGTTTAGTGTAGGAGTCCAATCCAATATAAAAGCTTGTCTCCCAAGTTACTAAATATTTTCTTTAGCTCTAACTATCATCAAGAGAGAGGGATGTGATGGTTCCTTCGAAAAGAAAGAAGGTGTGTCTATTGAGTGTTCAATTGTAAATGTGTCAAAGTTCTTCTACCGTGGAGGGGGGAGGAAAGTGAGTCTCTAAGAGAGAGGTAGTAGTACAACCGAAGAAGAGACATACAAACTAGAAGGGTTCATCTAACATCCAGTGGAATAATCCATAGAGGATGTAACAGTCATTACAACAAACAAATAAAAAATTTATGTCTAATATCATATGAAATAGTCCACAAGGATGGGACAACAACGACAACCATTGTAGCACATTCTCAATAAGATAACTACTAAAACAACTGAAATAATTTAACTATCTTAACACATGTGAAAGAAAACATGAAGTACAGACATCCATAGAGTAGTCTTCCAAACATTCATAAGACATGCATGTATAATGTGTTGGCCTTGAAGGGTTTTTTCATTAAGTAAAATTTCCAAGAAACATGTATACAATGAACATCACTAGCTATAGTAGTGGAACATTTGAGCCACTTCTTTCTGCCCAAAAGTACCAACTTGTCTCTCTAATTCTTTATGGGAGGAGCCAAGATGAAAAGTCCCTTGCTCATACAACGAGGTAGTATATATAACCAAGGGGTGATGCTTCCCCTTCCTTGTGACTCTTTGGATACCCTCATGGCTAATTGACTTCCTATGACTTTTCAACTTTACATGACCCTTTGTATTCCGCACATTTCCTTTGGACTTTCAATTTACAATATATTTATGAAACATATGTTACATCATTGGCCACATGGTGTGGCATGTGACCACTCATAACATGACATGACATGGAACTTCTGACATGGAATGCTTGATGATGAGGAAATGTGAAGCCACTATTGTTGTTGAGTGCTAAGTATCTTCTTGAGAATTCTCTTCTTTTAACCTTTGTATGACTTGGTCATAAGGAATATTCAATGATCTTAAGTCTTGAGCTTTGATCAGAAACTGATATCCATTTGATTTTCTTGATTAATCAACTTTTGTTTTCAACTACAAGTGTGTCTTTCAGCAAGCTTCCCTCCTTCATCTCCTTATTCATCATCTTTCGATGGTATGGTAGTTCACCTACATCTGCAATTCACTCATGACGAGATGACATTAGTCTAAAAACTACTAGTCTAAGCTAGTGCATTTTGATCCATTAACTAAGTCAGAACTAGGTGATAGGCTGGGAGAGAGGGCTTAGTGACTGCAAATTTGTGAAGTTCAAGTAGCTAAGGGTGAGTTTTGAGCCCTAAGACTGCGCAGTGCACAGTTTAGGTAGGACTAAGGGGAAAATGTATAGTTTTAAGAGCTAGTGGGACAGGCTTGCTAGAAATAATACTGAGAGGGGGCATGAATCAATACTAGTCAACTCAATAACTTTTTCATTTCATACTCAAACTTATGTATGCTAATTCAATGAAGGTAACTCGCGTGTACACGAAACTATCTTTAATGCAACCAGTGTATATCCATCAAACTTATGATTTAGTTAATTTATCATATGTTGATATTTAATCAGTGCATTAGTACTTCATTAAACATATAAATAGTAACCATGTGTAATAATAATAGAATAAATCATAACACATAAGAAACACACCTTGACACCAATATTTAAGGTGGAAACCCAATGCGGAAAAAAAACCACCTGTTGTTGTCTTCTTTTAATATAAGAAAAACCTGCTTACAATCTTGTACTGGTGTAGACTCATACTAGTACACAGGCACCCACCTGCAAAAGGCTACAACCTTCTCTCATTCTCTAGCTTCTACTAGAAGGGAGCTACAACCCCTAGCTCTTGTACTAACCAATTTGTTTACTAGTACATAGGTGCCGGACTACAGAAGGCTCCAACCTTCACTCGTTTTCCAGCTACTACTGAAAGGGAGCTCCAACCCCCTAGCTCTTGTACTGGCCAATCCATTTACTAGTACATAGGCACCAGCCTATGAAAGGCTACGTCCTTCTCTCTTCCTCTAGTGACCACGTTTAATAAATTTTTAAAATGGATGCTCTTGGTACACATGAATACGTGAAGGCCTCATTTCATCAAGTTTTCATACTGGATCAATCAAAAACATTGAGGTTCAGAATCAACCACCATTACAATACAACCATCAAATACATCTGCATCAACCAATCACTGAAACTCAATGATAAGTATATGAATAAACCACAACTGAGTCAAACATTGAAAACACATCATCACTGAAGCAAATCAAAATCAATCAATCTGAACATTCATACCGCTGTCAGTAGAACACAGTCAACAGAACACAAAGTAGAACCCAGAACTCTGCATCAACTACCAAAACCAATTAAAACTTCAAACATCATATTTCATAATGTATATGCTACTTCGATGTGCTTAACCAACATGTATACGTGCTTTTACCAAAGCTAACTAGCGTATAGATAAATACTAACTTAAAAACTTCATAGGGATTCTAGACTTTAGTCATACCCATATCATAATATTTACATAATAATACATGTGTTAGTATTCAGATCTAGACTATCCATGATCATACCACATTATAATAATTCATTTCAGGTCTTATGATCCTAATCCATCATTAGATCTCATCCCTCATCAACCACTAAGGTTCATCCTTAGTTCAGATCAAGCAAAGCACTAGAAACCCATATCATGCATATTTTCTTTTGATCTCACTCTTCATAAGATATTCGTTACTTATACTAGGCCCTTTTACCTTCTCCTCCTTATATACTTAGATCCTTTGTGAATACCTCACACCAGAACCACTTAGGACCAAATACCTAGGGTCAATACCTCTGACCAAACACCTTGGACCAAATGCCTTGGACAAAAACCTTGATTTTCCATCCCATACACACTTTTCCTTCTGTGAAAGTGTGTGTATACTTATACGCTCCCTTTGTTCTATTAAATCACATGTGTACACTGCTTGGACAAAGTGAACCAACATATACTTCTTAAACCATTCTCTTTCTTCAATATGTGGAGTATGATATGTAATAATTTGTCGTTAACCTATTGCACTATGAACTATCATCTGTGTGAGTTTCCATCAAGGACAACACCTATATCATAATGCCAACAATCTCCCCCTTTGGACTTGATGGCAACAACAACACCAAGACACACTCCCCCTTTGACATCAAGGGCAAAGAGTGGACCAAGATATTCTCCCCCTTTGGTATACATTATGTTGTCCATGCTCCCCTTGAATACATGCTGAATTCTCTTATTAAGTTCCCCCTTTGTACACGCTGAGATGCACTAAACCATCCATGCTCCCCATGAGCACATGCAAATTCTGCAAAAATATTTTTCAAAATAATAACATGACTCTATAACTCAACTAAGTGAGTATGACCTTCCTATCACCAATGACTCATACATACATCAATCTCCCAACCAAGTGGGGATACACCAATTTTGACTCATCCACCCAACCAAGTGGGGATATACCAAATGTTTATACATGACTGAAATATAAATTATTACATCGTCCTTCCCATGTATAGTGGGGTTACAAATTAGGTCTTTTCATGACCTTTACATCAAATGATATACATGACATTTATAACAATGACCGACAATCTAAATAAGACCATGATAGTCATCAAAAACTATCATACACCATCAGCATCTGTCAGCAACATCACAATCAACAACCTACATATGTCCATCATCAAATGAGTCACCTGAATAAAAAAACTATGTGGATCAAGCAATATAATTATGTTCATGTACCATAATGCCAACAATGCATTATTAGAAGTATATGCGTCTCCTGAACATGTGTCAGTTGTTCATTGTCAGATCTGATCATTGCAAATATAAGTAAGAATCATCAAGGCATCATCATCAATCAAATATAAATCAAGTCATCAACAACTTATGAAGGCCAAGAGAACTTCTACATATTATCAGTAAACTGTAATCATCATCAATCAGATTAGATATTTGATAATTGACTCAACCATATCAGACCCCTTTTTTTGAGTCTATCCAATTGCTTTTTCCTCAAACCAACATATACGTGACTGTGCAGCTTTGAACTCGCGTATATACGTGACTTGTCTTCATGATAATTTCATATGAGATTTAGAACACTGAAGTTTCACAATTTCATCTCCCCTGAGTCTGTTATGTCTATACACTCTGCTATGCCACATCTTTCTTATTGTACTTCCTTCTTCTTCCATATCCTTGAATGTGATGATGTTTTCTCCTTTTGGTATGGTGCCTGAAATTTTCTCCTGCATTTCTTTGCTATATGTCCAAATTTTTTACATGCATAACATCTTACATGTTTCATATTCCTTCTATAGTAGTCAATGTCTTTGTGACCAAAGATATTGCAAGAAAAAATAATATCCCTTAAAGTACCTGGAAGCTAATGATCTTTCTACGTGACGCTCTTGAACCATTCTACTTCTACATCTTGCTGCAACATGTCCAAAATTATGACCTGTAAAACATTCAACAATATTCATTGGAGGAAATAACAAACTATCACTTCCATAGCTAGGAGTAAAATATTTTCTTTGAAGACTTTGTTTCCTTGGTTGTTGATGGGGTTGAATTCTCATCTTGTTGAGCATTTCAGATTTTACATTAGAGTTCCTTGCCTCATCTTGAGAGCTAGATTCACCTTCAATAGATTCATGAAAGCCAAGACCAATTTTGATGGTAGGAGACCTTTGACTACTAAGAATATTATCCAAAATCTTAGTACTATCTTGAAATCATAACAATTTATCCTTTTCTTCTAATTTACCTTTTAAGATATTTACCTCAACTTGATATTGTTCTTCCTTTTCAAGATATTTCTTCTTCATGATTTCTTCAGCCTTTCTTCCTTCTTCCACTTGTTTCCTTAATTTGAGAACCTCATTTTCTTGTTCTTCACCCGCTTGAGGTAGTTCTTCATTCTGCTTATTTGCTTTTTCAAGATCTTCTTTTAGAGAGAGGATCTTACCTTCAAGACTTTCATAATAAGTGGATATATCTTCAAGTCTCTTGATTGTTGTACTCTTTTCATAAACTTCATTTCTTAATGATGTCACTTCATCCTATAGCTTTTGACATTGATACTCCTTTTCCTTGTACTGCTTCCTTACTTCGTTTTCATCCTCCAGCTGAGCTCTTAACTTGGTAGCTTCTTCTTTGAAGGCACACTCCCTTTTTTTAAATAGATCTTCTTGATCTCTAATTTTACCTATGAGTCTTTTAATTTTTTCCTCTATATTTCTTTCACTATCACTTTCAATATCTTCAACATTGCATGAACAAAGAAAAGTATCACCAGAAGACAAAAGTTTGTACCTAATACTTCTTCTACTTGTTCATCTTCAATCTTAGGTGATTCTGAATATGAATAATTGCATCCATCTGATGTCCCACTATCTCTCCTATTGTTGTTGTTCCTTTGAGATGTCTTCTTCTTCTTAGGCACTTTCTTCTTTAGCTTCTTTCCCATTGTTTCTATGCAACTCCTTCAAGCGATCAAGCTTCTGCCAAAGGACCTGCTCTGATACCAATTGTTGGAAATAATACTGAGAGGGGGGGTGAATTAGTATTAGTCAACTCAATAACTTTTTCATTTCATACTCAGACTTGTGTATGCTACTTCAATTAAGATAACTCGTGTGTACACGCAACTGTCTTTAAAGCAACCAACATATATCCATCAAACTTATGGTTCAGTTAATTCATCATATGTTGATCTTTAATCAGTGCATCGGTACTTCATTAACCATATAAAAAGTAACCATGTGAAGTAATAATATAATAAATCATCACACATAAGCAACACACATGAACACCAAGATTTAAGGTGGAAACTCAATGCAAGACGGAAACCACTTGTTGTTGTCTTCTTTTAATATAAGAAAAACCTGTTTACAATATTGTACTAGTGCACACTCATACTAGTATGCAGGCACCCACCTACTAAAGGCTACAACCTTCTCTCATTCTCGAGCTTCTACTACAAGGGAGCTATAACCCCCTAGCTCTTCTACTAGCCAATCTGTTTACCATTACATAGGTGTTGACCTACAGAAGGATACAACCTTCACTTTGTTTACAACTACTACTAAAAGGGAGCTTCAACCCCTGGCTCTTGTACTAGTCGATCCATTTACTAGTACATATGCGCTGGCCTACAGAAGCCTACGTCCTTCTCTCTTCCTCCAGGGACCACGTTTCATAAATTTTCAAACTGGATGCTCCTGGTACACAACAATACATGAAGGCCTCATTTCATCAATTTTTCATTTTGGATCCATCAACAACATTGAAGCTCAGAATCAATAACCATGACAATACAACCATCAAATACATCTGAATCAACAATCACTAAAACTAAATCATCAATCTCTAAATCAACCACAATTGAATTAATC
This sequence comes from Pinus taeda, assembly GCA_000404065.3. NCBI lineage: Eukaryota > Viridiplantae > Streptophyta > Pinopsida > Pinales > Pinaceae > Pinus > Pinus taeda. The sequence goes on from APFE031685859.1 coordinate 43,377, forward strand.
ATTGAAAACCCATCATCACTGAAGAAAATTAAAATCAATCAATATAAACATTTAGACCACTGTCACTAGAACACAGTCACGAGAACACAAAGCAGAACCTAGAACTCTGCATCAACAACCAGAACCAACTGCAACTTCAAACATCATATTTCATAATGCATACGCTACTTCGATGTGCCTAACCAGCATGTATACATGCTTTTACCACAGTGAACCAGCATAAAGATCTGCAAATACTAACTTAAAAACTTCACAGCTATTCTAGACTTTAGTCATACCCAAATCATAAGATTTACAGAATAACACGTGTCAATATTCAGATCTAGACAATCCATGATCATACCACATAATAATAATCCATTTCAGGTCTTATGATCCTCATCCATCATTAGGTCTCATCCCTCATCAACCGCTAAGGTTCATCCTTAGTTTAGATCAAGCAAAGCACCAGAAACCCATAACATGCATATTTTCTTTTGATCTCACTCTTCATAATATATTCATTACTTACACTAGGCCCTTTGATCTTCTCCTCCTTATATACTTAGAACCTTTGTCAATACCTCAGACCAAAACCACTTAGGACCAATACCTTGGACCAATACCTAGGGTCAATACCTCTAACCAAATACCTCAGATCAAATACCTTGGACCAAATACCTTGGACTAATACCTTGGACCAAATACCTTATACCAAATACCGTGGACCAAATACCTTATACCAAATACCTTGGACTAAAACCTTGATTTTCAATCCCGTACGTGCTTTTTCTTCTATGAAAGTGCATGTATACATATATGCTCCTTTTGTCCTATTAAGTCGCGTTTATACGCTACTTGGAAAAAGTGAACCAGTGTATACTTCTTAAACCATTCTCGTTCTTGAATCTCTAGAGTCTAATCTGTAATCCTTTGATGTTAACTTGTTGCACTATGAACTGCCATCTATATGAGTTTCCATCAAGGACAACACCTATATCATAATGCCAACAAGGCTGAGGGGATGGGCACCGAGAGGACATACTTCATAGTTATGGGATATAAGGGAGGCTAGTTGCTTCAAAAATGCCCATTTTATAGGCTTATGGAATGATCTTGAGGCATGTGATTACGTAGTACATCATGAAGGTTAAGCTCAGACGAAGGATTACACAATTTTGGAGGTCAAGGCCAGAGCTTGAGCATAGGAACTGTGTAGTGAAACGATCCTGGGAGGAAGGAACAACACATTTCACAGTGCCAAGGAGAAAGGTCACAACTAGAGGACTGAAACTACAGAGTGTGTGGTTAACGCAAGCTAGGTGAAGCTAAGTTCCTTAGTTAGGAAGACTTGTCAGAACTGGCGAAGTGTAAGATCGGTGAGAGTGATGAAAGCAATGATAAGACTTGAACTATGATATCACACTTATAATACTTGATGACACAACAATAAATATCACACATGATCAATAAAAAATGCATTTCCCTCCGTGTGACAACTTTATGACTAGTTACGACAAGTGTTACACTTAAGATAGATTTTGGGATGACCATGACAACACTTGTGCGATAGTGCTTAATACTTTATGAATGAGTGCAACAGATCTTTACATAGTTATAACATCTCATATACACAAATATAGACCCTTAAAACCATCATAAAAGGATTCTACGCATTGTGTAACAGCCAATGATGCCAAAAGATGATTGTTTACCCAACTTGAAAAGGGGAAGAAAATACTTCAATAAATTACATGAAAGGAGTTTCGGTGTTTGCGACTACAATGTGGAAGACCAAGGAAGGCTTTAAAATTTAGTGTAAGACAAAATTTTTGGTGGGTTTTGTAGCAGCTCCAATAGATCCTTACACCATCACTAAGGTTGTAGGAGATAATTATTTTGAGCTCAACATTCCATGATTCCTTGGCCTCCACCCAATACTCAATGTGGATTGGTTGTAGCCATATTGTCCCCCATTGCTAGACACATCAGACATTCTTGAGTAGTTGACACCAATAGATCTCAACCCAAGCTATACCTAATAGGACATGACTGATAGATTATGGACACACACATCAAGAACACTCGCCAATAGAGGATATAACTTTATCAAGTTATCAAAGTAGGCCAATTCCTTCACAAAGGAAAGTGGCTCACTAGGATCAGGTTCAACAGAAATTTCCTCACCTAATGGAGGCTCCACATGCAATGGTCGCCACTGCTTCCTAACGTGGGAGGATTGAACTAGGTGGATATTAGTGGCCACCCACCTATTCCACCTGGACCTCCAGCTGGTTTGATTAGTTTCCTTGATTATAACACAATTTATTATTTTTAGTAGTTTTTTGGGCCCTGAACTTTGAGATCTATTTCAATTCCCTAAACTACATTTTTTAGGTCCATAGAAGGCCTATACTCGTAGGAAAGGGCCTTCCACAAATATTGTAATACTCTGTAGAAATTTCTAACAAGGTATTGTATGCAAAAAATGGAGATAATATGACCAAGTTATGACCCTCGGAAGTTGGTTGTCAAACTAACCCCAATAGGTCCAACATACTATTAGTGTCCATATCCTAAGGTTAGCATTTTGGCTATTTAGGATTTCCTTTTTTTGTTTAAAAATGAAAATTCCCTTGAGCCTCATTGTAACAAAGTTCAGAGGCATGTAGCTGCCACATCTCTTCTCAAAGATAAGCTAGCATCGTCTGAGCAAATTTATTTCCATTTAGTATCGAATCATCTTTCATTTCTTTTATAATGATGAAATGAAGATTTATTTCTACTACATCTCTATTTTTGTGTTTTATTTTTTATTTTTTTTTTTTGTTTCTGCATATGTCTAGATCACATATGAATTCCCTCATTAGACAGAGTGTTTTCCACCATATTACGCTCCTTGTATACATGATAAACAATGATGGAGTCAAAAGATTCCGGTATGCAAAAAATATGCTCAAGGAAATAAAGAAGCACAATATTATGACATATCTAAGATTTTGTATCCCAATTTATCACTAAAATATAATCCTCAAAGACTGGTAGTAATTTGATCCCTTTTTTCCCCAACAAATAATAGGAGAAGCTTCTATTCCATAAGCTTCATAATTTTATTTGTTCTTGGACCCATAGCCATATTTATTTTGTAGAAATGGCTCTAAAAAATATAAAGGATACCCCCCCACCACATTGTTGATTGTTTCTTTGAGATGCCCGTCAAAGAAAACTCATGGTTTGGAACTATCTACTAATTCACGAGTTATAACTCCTAATGTGAGAATTCTTTTCTCTTATGGGAAGTGAGCTAGAATGTTGATTCCTTGAGAAAAATTGGCTTCAAGGGAAGATACCTTATCCTAAAAAATAACATCACTTCTACCAACCAAACCCCCTATCATATCAATAAAAGCATGGCCTTTATTCGTCCATTCTGATAAATCAACAAATAATTACACCAATCTTCCTCTAATTTTTTCCCTTGCAACACACAAGGTCGTTGAAGTTTTTGAAAGTAGAACTTCTAGATTTCGTTGACAAAAGGACAAGATAGAAACAGGTGGTGAGAAACCTCCATTTCATTTTTACATAAAGAACATCAGTCGAGTCCCTCAATCTTCCTCTTCTTCATACTTTCCCATGTAGGGACATTATTTTCCTAGATGCACCACATGAATAACCTAGTTTTGAGTGGGGATTTGATCTTTGAAATGTATTTCCATCACCAAGATGGTTACCTTTGATGAATATCTGAATTCAACTACACATACCCAATTTTAGGTGTATAAGCACCATAAGATGCATGCTTCCATACCAATTAATCTTCTCTTTTAGTAATCCTAATGTGATATGATTTAAGAGAACCAATATAAATTGACCAGGTATCTAAATGTTCCTCCCTCAACCTGACTTGGGCTGCATTTTTCCAAGATCTTAGATTATGGTGAGGATAGGCTCAAGAATCTAGTTTAGGTGATTATGTCCATGAGTATGGAGATGTTGAATGATATGACTTGGAAGTAGATGATTATTACCAATTCCTAGACATGGGTCTAATCCAATTCTTACAATTTTCCCCTTCCTTATTTTCCAGAAACTTCATTCTCCTATCACATTGAATGACTTGATAACATCTTTCCAAATGATTGAACATCTTTTCCCTTATTTAACTGATTTTCAAATCTATTGCACTAGTGAGTATGGGAGAATATACTTGTGAATGACCACCAAAGTCCAAAGGTTTGCAGAATTAACCACTCTCCAACCAACCTTTTCCACCAAGGCCTTTGAGAAAAGGAAGATATTCTTCAAACCCCATATACCAAGAAACTTTGGAATAGCTAGTCTTTCCCACCTTATCCAAGGAAGGACATAATTCACCCCATGCTTTCCCACAAGATTTTGAAGCATATCCTCTGTATTTTCTCTAAAACAACTTTGGGCATCCAAGATAGGGATATCAAATAAACAAGGATGGACTCTAAAACTAATATAACTAGGATCAATCTTCCTTCCATGGAAAGCCACTTGACACTACAAATTTTTAATCCCTTTTCCAATCTTGAGATAAGTCAGTTCCAATCCTCTTTATTGTAACAATTAGGTTTGAGATGGAACCCCAAATATTTTAATCCATCATCTAAATAAATTATATAAAAGGGGGACATAGTGTTATATGTATGGAGGTATTCTTTTGCTAAGTTTTGAGTTTTGATTGAGGAATTTCTTTCATTTATTTGCATCCTAGTGGAATTTCCACAAAATATCAAAATTTCATGGAGTATTTTTGCATCCCCGCAAAGGCCATTGCAAAATATCATCACATCATCCACAAAGAGTGGATGTGTGATCCTAAAATTAGGAGTGATCACAATTCGTTGAAACTCAACCCTACTTATAGCATGAAAGATGACATGCCTTAGACATTTTACCACTAAAAGGAAAATAAGGGGTGAGAGAGGGAAACCTACATAAGCCCTCAATCTGCGTGAAAAAAGGGGAGGTAGACCCATTTATGAGCATTGAAATGGATACTGTGGTTAAGAAACTCATAATTGATTTTATAAATGAATATTAAAAGCCCAAATGGGTAAGGAGCAATCTTAGATACATCCATCTGACCGTATCATGGGATTTTGATAGATCAATTTTTAGAAAAGACTATTTTGATAAAAAACTAAGATCTAATACTATGAAGCCCCTTTTGGGAAACTCCTATGCCCTCATGAATTTGTATACAGTCCAAAATTCCTAGTTGTCATAGGATATTGAGCCAAAGAAGATAGATTTTATAAGTCTAAACATCGCTTTTACTACTATCTTGTAGATACAATTGCATAGAGAAATTGGCCTAAATTCATTATATGGAACAAGAGAATCAATCTTTCAAATGAGCACTAAGAAGGTGGAATTAAAATGGGCATCCATGTGCCCTTTCGAGTTAGAATTCTTAATCATATCCTTAATGATTGATAAAAATCCCTTCCAAGAGTCTCATTGAACCCCCAAAAAAATTCCACAGTCCAACCATCTCGGCCTAGACTCTTATATTTTGGAAAATTACACACACACACACACATATAATGTTGCCCATGATAAAATATTTCAATACTCATAAAAAATGAAATAATTGAAAATTAAAAATTTCATTTACTTCCTAATAAGAATAATAACAAAGAGATGTATAATTCAATTAATTATTAATATGTGGCATTTAAAAAAATATGAAAAACTTCAATGTCGATCATATGTAAAATATTTTACAATACCGCATGTTAAATAATTTATTTGCAATGTGATATTATATATAATATATATATATATATATATATGTATATATATATATATATATATATATATTAGATATATATATATAGATATATATATATATCTTATATATATATATATATATATTATTATATATATATATAATATATATATATATATATATATATATATATATATATATATATATATATATATATATATATTATATTATATATATATATAATATATATATATACTAGATATATCAAAGACCTATCAAGTGGTAAGGGGAAGCACAAATCTCTCAATTTGCAATTTATTTTTTGCAATTTCTACCAGTAAAAAATATTCGGTAGAAAAAAATGATCTCTCTCGACACTTGTTAAATCCATAAATATATTATATAATTTTGATATAAAATATATACATAATTTTAATTTAATATGTAATGCACCAATAAACAAATATATTCTTAGCTTAATACAAATTCAAATAAATTTATATTAATAATAATATAATACATTGTTATTTTTAGTATATAAATTTTTACGCCACTATAATAATTATATATTCTATTTCATTATATTTTTTAATAAATCTATGTTGATGTTACTCTAATTCCTCAGTTTTTGTGCGGTTTAGTCCTTCAACCACACCTAGAAGCCTCCTTCCCTGCGGTTATAGCCCAAAATCTTCAATTTAGAGTGTGTGGACCCGAGATTTGAACCACCTTTCTAGGCCAACCTCTAGACCACTGCTCAAAAATGCTTGTAACCTCTAAGAATGTTAATTGACATAATGAAAATGTTATTCATACAAAACTTGAACAAGTACTTGACTTAACCGGGCCTAACCATGACAATCATTTTTTCAAACATATGGTAAACATCTGAGTTACGGGTCATGAATTCATATCTTATTTTAAGAGTTTGTGGTCCATTTGGTAATCATCAAGAACGTCTGATTCCCACCCATGTTGGATTCAATAACACTTGTTATTCCATGCATTCATCAACCATTCATATACTTATCAAATCCTGAAGTAGACATAGCTAGGGCACATTACAAATCCATGCTTATAACCAAGATATAACAAAATTATTAACCATGATAAAATAGCCATCAAATCATCATAATAAAATGTAAAAGTGCTCATCGATTACAATAGGAAAAATAACTCTTATTAGCTTATGAAAAATCCAACCAAGTCAGGGAGTTCCATGTACCAACTAACCATAAATTGGGTTGAACCAAATATCTATTTGAGCCAGTCACCCCCATGCCATATTCCAAGCATGAATATGGGATCTCAAGACATTAAAAACCAGACCTTCTCGAAGATTAAACCACCTCAAACCTCAGGATACTAGAACCTCACCAAAATCGGTCAAGAGATCACAAAGCCAAAATAGGCTTGGATGCCTAAGAAAGTCTTCAGCATTACCTTGAGGAATTTCCATGTATCCACCCACCTCTCGAGGGCTTCTTTGAGATTAAACCACCTCCATCACCAACCCTTGCCAATTTGCTGAGACCACCTCACCCAATTCCAAGACCTTTTGTCAATCCTCAACCAATAAATGAATCCCATCGCACCATGGCTATCCATGAAATGGAGAGGTAAGGCTGAAATCACTGTCAAACTAGAAAAAACCCATTCTAGTGAAAACAAATGAATGAAATGAACAAATGCATGTACCATACATTCACACCTCATATAGGAAATCACACATGCACCCTGTTACATGCAAAATCCTACTGTTGAAGCTTTTTGATCCAACCTTCCATGCTTCACCTTTCCTTTCCTTTCCTTTACTTTGCATTCCTTTCTTCGATGCTAGAGTGCTCCAAGAAAGCTCTATGTTTTCAATAGTATGAGAGAATAGAAAAGAGCTCCATAGTTGAACTAACACAAAGCTAAAACTGAAAAAACTGTGAACCGATTCTCATAAGCCTTTTTACCATTGAGGACTCTATATTCTTCATTTTCCTCTATTTTCCTTCAGTCTTCCTCTTATGCAAGTCGAGGACCGTTCAAATCCATTTTTGAATATTTTCCTTTATTTTCATATATAAATTCTAGTTAATGCCTTTTTTCCTTTTGAAATTACTTTGCTAATTCCCTTAACCATAAACAAATTGAAAGTAAAACCAACTACGATGTTTTTCCCAACATTCTGCTTGGAATACGTGTCCCATGACCTTGGTCTTATTTTGCCTTTATTATCCTTTATTATATGAACTTTTATCCCAGGGATGTTACAAAAAATATCTTACACTTTCATTTTCGACCCTGAGCAAGATGTATAACTACCATTCTTTTTAAAAATATCTCAATACAACACTTGAATAAAAAATTTGAACATCCATACTAACTAATTTATTTCAAGATCATTCTTATATATAAATGTGTGTGTGTGTGTGTGTGTGTGTGTCTGCATGCATGCTTTTCATGCAAAAAGAACCATAAATTTTATTCATGCGGAAAAAAATTACGTTTTCTAGAAATATGTGCAAGCATGTATTTTGTGTCTCAACATTATAAAAAGAGATAAACCTAAAGAGAGTGTCCCAAAAAAGCCTTTAAAAAAATGGAGTAAAACAATAGCTATTTTATTTTCAGCATTTCAATCCATCACAACTATCATATTCAAAATTCATTGCTACAAAAAACAAGATCGAGACAAGTAGTTGCTATATTTTCAACATAGTTTACCATCTAAAATTTTGCAAGTAGAATATATAGTATTCAATATAGAGACTGTAGTGTGCAGTTTTATATCTAACCACCATTTAGAGAGGAAAAAATAATAGTTTGCATCGTTATATAAGTGACGGTATCTCCCATTGCTATTCCAAAATAAAAAGTAGTATATGTTCATCAATGTAGTGTGTCATGCCTATAATAGAACTCAAAATGTTCATGATTGAAAGATTCTGATATTAGCCACTACCCAAGCGCCATCTGAATTCCCTCCATAGATATAGTTTCTTCCACCAAATTTCACTCCATGTATACATGAGAAACAATGATGGAGTCAAAAGGGTCTTGTATGCAAAAAAATTCCTCAAGAAAAGAGAGAAGCACAATATTATAATAGGTTTGAGGATTTGTAGCCCAATTTATTTCCAACATAGAATCCCCAAAGACCTATAACACTTTGACCCATTTCTTCCATGCAAATAATAGGAGAATGTACAATGTCATAAGCTTACTAAGTTTATTTGTTCTTGGACCAAGACCCATCTTCATTTTGTAGAAGTGGTTTTCAAAAATATGTAGGATAGCCCCCTACCACCTTGTTGATTGTTGTTTTGAGATGCTCCATCAAAAAAATCCCAGGGTTTGGAATTATCTACTATTTTAGGGGTTATAAATCTTACAGAAGGATTTCTCTTTTACTATGGGAAGTGAGCCAGAATGTTGATTCCTTGAACAACAATGACTTCAGGGTAAGATATTTTATCATGAAAAATAATAACATTTCTTACCAACCAAGCCCCCTAACATATCAACAAAGGGATCACTTTTATTTGACCATTCTAAGGAACCACTAACCAATTACACCAAGTTTCCTCTAACTTTTTCCCTTGTCACACATAAGGTTGCTAAAGTTGATCATAGAAAAACTTCTAGATTTGGTTGACAAAAAGACAAAGAGAAAGAAGTGGTCAGAAAAATAATTTCCATTTTATGTTGACAGTAGCATTTAAGTCCCTCAACCTTCCTCTTCTTTATATTATCCCATGTAGGGATTTTTTTTACCAAGATGCACCACATGAACAACCTAGATTTGAGTTTTATTTTGACCTTCCAAATTTCTTTCCACCACCACCATGGTTCCCTTTGATGAATATCATAATTTAGCTACACATACCCAAGTTTAAGAGTATATGCATCATGAGAAGATGCTTCCATACTAGTTCATATTCTCTTTAAATAATTATGATTTGACATGGTTTAAGACCACCAATAAAAATTGACTAGGTATTTGAGTGCTCCTTCCCTAGCCCCACTTCGGTTGCATTTTTCTAGGCCTAACTCCAAGCTATGGTGAGGAGAGGATCAAGAATTTGGTTTAGGTGATAGAGTCTGTAAGTATGGAGATGTTGAATGACAACATTTGGAAGTAGATGATTTTTACCACTTCATGGCCATGGTTATATTTCAGTCCTTACATTGTTTCCCATCCATATCCTCTAGGAGATCCCTTCTCCTATCAAATTGAAAGCCTTTATAACATCTTGTTATTTAGTTAGATAATTTGCCCTAGATTTAAATGGTTTTAAAGTCCATTCCGCTATTGATTATGGGAGAATATACTTGTGCATTACCATTGAAATCTAAATATTTACATAGTTAATCACTGTCTAACTAGCATTTACCCCTATGACCTTTGAGAAGAGGAAAATATTCTTAAGACCCCATCCATTAAGGAACTTTGGAATGACCTTCCTTTTCCACCATATCTGAGGAAATAATGTTTTTCCCCTATGCTTTCCCACAATAATTTGAAGAAAATCCTCCTAATTTTCTGTAAAACACCTTTGGGTATTTAGGCCAGGGACATCCAATAAATGGGGATGAATTCCAATACTAATTTAACTAGGATTAATCTGCCTACCCTAGGAAGCCACGTAACACTACAATTTTTTATTCTTTTTTTCCAACTTTGAGATAAATTGATTCCAATTCTCTTTCTTGTAAATATTAGGTTTGATATGAAACCCTATATATTTTAATCCATTATATAAATCCATTATCTCAACAAGGAGTGATATAGGTATGGATATCTTCTTTTGCTAAATTTTGAATCGCGATTGGGGATTTTCGTTCATTTATTTGCATCCTAGTGGCACTTCTAAATAATATCAAAATTTCATGGAGTATTTTTGCATCCCCCTAAAGGACATTTCAAAATATCATCACATCATCCACAAAGAGTAGATGTGTAGTCCTAAACATAGGAGTGATAGAAATGGGTTGGAACTCACCCTTGCTTTTAGCATGAAAGGTATTTGTGAGCTGGTTTCATAACAGGTAACATGACTAAAAACTTCTTCCACCAAAAGGAAAGAAGTGATGAGAAAGGGAAAACCTAGGTCTATTCCCTCATTATACATTAAAAGAGATGGAGGGAAAGCCATTTATCAACATTGAAAAGGAGATTGTGGTTAGGCCACTGATAATCCAGTTTACTAAAGACACTTCAAAGCCCAGATAGGTAAGGAGAAATATCATATACATCTAGATGACCCTGTTACAGGATTTTGACAGATCAATTTATTGGACAAACCCTTTTGAATTTCGAGATTTCAAACTATGAAGAGCCTCCTTGGAAGCCTTGTGGCCTCATGAATCTATCTACCATCCAAAAACCCAAATTGTTTACATGATACTGAGATAGAGAGGAAACATTTGACATGTATAGAGATGACTTTTGCTACTATCTTTTAGATACAATTGCACAAAGAAATTATAGTAAAGTCGTCATACAAAAGAGGACAATCAGTCATAGTTACCAATGCTATGAAGGTGGCATTAAAAGGGGTGTGCATGTGCCCTTTTGAATTAGCCTCCTCAATGATTGATAAAAAATATCCTTTCCAAATGTCTCATAGAACCCCATAAAAATTTCCATAGTCCATCCATTTGGACTTGGGTTCCTTTCCTTTTTAAAGTCTTTTTTAAAGTTATATATATATATATATTATTATATATATAATATATATATATATATATATATATAATAATATAATATATATATATATTATATATATATGTATAGAGAGAGAGAGAGAGGAGAGAGAGAGAGAGAGAGAGAGAGAGAGAGTTGACCCATGATAAAATATTGTAATGCCTCCAAAAAAATGAAATAATTGAAAGTAAAAAATTCAATTACCACCTTGTAAGAATACTAAGAGAGAGGTATAATTCTTTTAATCTTAATCTAAAATTAATATGTGGCATCTATTCAGATACCTCCAATAAAATTGGAATGCTACAAAGATGATTAGCAAATTGAGAAATGTTCCAAATTTAAAAAATGTCCCAAGGGTTAGCTCAATATTTTTTGTTGTTAAAGCACATTTCCATTGGGAGGCCACGTCATCAATTCTCCTTAGGGTTAGGCTCCACTAATGAGGTGGCAAGAAATGATCCCTTAAAGTTATCTGCCCAGATATGTGCCTAGATGATTTTTGGTGTGTGTGAACCACAGATAAAAAAATAAAATTACTATGTGCCATTTAAAAAATATGAAAAAATTCAATGTGCATCACAGATACAATATTTGAATACCCAGTTTAAGTAAAATGTTGGTGTGTGTGAGCCACATAAAAAGAATTATTATGTGGCATTTAAAAGATATGAAAATTTTCAATGTGGATCATAGATAAAATATTTCAATACCCATTTTAAGTAAAATATTTTGATATGAAAAAAAAATCTATGTATACATTATATAAAGGAATTAAAAAAAATAAAATCATATGACAAAACATTTCAAATATTCTTACTATTCTATATTTACGCCGTAAGGCATTTCCCTTTGAAATGAATTTCCCCAGCCGCCGCCGTGTCCTATTGTTCACTGTAGATTTGTGCTGTTAGACGATTGAAGGAATTTTGATCGTTGATCCAAAACTGAAATAAGTTATCGTGTAAGGTTGTCTACCATCTATTCTCTATGTTACACAATAGAAATATATTCTATCGTCGGATTGATATCTCTTAAAGAATTTACAAAACCACTGAGTACCTCAATCAACCGAAAAAACTGCAAGACCGCCAGGTGCCTCCACCAAGCGCCAAATCCATGCAGTTGCTAACTCACCAATCACTGCAACGGTAAGAAATGACACTCAAAAATAGTTGAAGTTGTATTAATAGAAATGACACTCAACAACAGTTGAAGTTGTATTAATAGAAAGTTGAAACGCTATCATCCCAAACCTTTGTGATGACCAAACCTCTTCTTTCATGAATCTATGTGGGTACAACAGGCGTTATACATTTTGTTGGGTCGGCAGACCAGCGGACCCTTCTTCCAGATTCTTTAGAACAATCCATTAATTCTTGTTAAACGTTTCATGCTGTGGCGAGTGAATGCAACGGCCTGTGAATGAATAGGGTGCCTTGTTAGCGTAAATTGAAGGGATTGTGCTCTATTGCTCTATCCTGTGGGCTTGTGAATGAATAGGGTGTCTTGTTAGCATAAATTGAATGGATCATGCTCTGCTGCTCTATTGTGTGTCAATACCACGAATTTGTATATCCGGGCTCATGCAGGAAGTCACTAACAAACTTCCCATGACCTCAAAACTGCAGGACTAGATTTGAAGAGTGGATTCTAGTCTTATAGTTAGCTTTTGACATGAATTCTTTTTTTTAGCTTTCTTCCGATAATCCGGATGTCTCAGAATTTCAAATATAGTGAACATCATAAGGTGGATCAACCATGTGTGTTGATGGCATATCCAATAGTTTAATTCTAGATTCCTTGTTTTTTTTTAATGAGGGAATCAACCTATATAGATCATTAAGTCCCATTGTCCGGTGTGTTAAAAGTGCCATTTAAGCTCGTCGGTGGACCTCCTACTGTCGCTGCTGGAAGTCCAAGTTATCATTTTCCTAATTTTCTATATTTGTGCTAATAAGATTTTCCATAATGTAAATTGTTTTGAATGATATGTTATTATCCTTTTTCTGCATTTTCAATTGTCATGAATGAGATTGTTGTTAAATACTTGAAGCACTTATTGTCCATATAGAACTTCTAAAATAGAAAAACACTAACAAGAAGTTGAACAATACAAAGACTAGTAGTCTTAAGAAAAAGGGAAAGGATTATTGATTAATACTCCGTCATTGGCTTCAAAAATCTCGATCATGCCAACCTTCAAGTGCCCTCCAACTTTGGATAAGGAATCTGCCTAGGAGTTGGGCTCATGGAAAATATGAGTAATGGAGATGGAATGTAATCTGGTCTTCATTTCTAGAATGCGATCCATAACAGACTGAATTCTTCACAAAGCATATTTTCCATTAAGCATGTTCAGAGTAATATTTGAGTTTTCATAAATGTGGAGTCTTCCAACTTCGTTTTCAATTGCTATGCGAAGGAGGTTGATAGTTCTTCCTAAACAGTCAGGACACGACAAGAGTAATAGAATGCAATGATTTTAAGAACATGCATTCCCCTATGCCGCATCTTCCAGAGTTACCTTCAGAGGCGCCCATATCTCTTTTGTGTACACATGTTCATGACACAATTTCTTTGTTCTAAATCTTCTAGGTAGTCATGAACGAACTTACTAGATGAGCTCAATCGTATATTATATGGAACCAAAATGTTTCTGGCCGTAGCATACATGGAAATACATTTCACCAAACATAAATGCATTTTCTCCTATGTGAGTGCCTTCTGATATTGCATCGGTTTATTGTACCTAATTATTTTCCCCATATTTTCTCAACCACATACAAGTCAAGACAATCTTCAAGGTAATTAACCATATGAAAAGACTACAAAATCCTCACTTTCATTAACATGGACTATTCCATGGAGTGACTTTATGATCATGACCTTCTCATTTGCTTTAAACTAAGTAGCACGGTGGGTGAGTACACTTTACTTTTGACCTTATTTGGAAAAATCATGTCACGGCTCAAAGTTAACATTTATCCAGGAATATGTGTGCAATTAGGAGAGAGATCTAGATAATTGTGTTCAATAGTCTCCAAACCAAACTTTAGATAATTGTGTTCAATAGTCTCCAAACCAAACTTTTAGAAAAAATAATCCTTATGTAATATCATATGAATATTTGAGTATAAAGATTTATTTCAAGTGGAAAAGATTTAATTTTACATTAATTTTATATTTAATTTTAAATTATTAACAAATATATTTTTATTACTTTATGGAATATTTAAAAAACATATCATATTCTATAAACATTAAAATTTATTAATGTAATATTTTTAAAAATATAATTTTTATTATTTTCATGGAATATAAAAAAACATATTATATTATATAAACATTAAATTTATTAGTGTATTTTATGTTAATATGACATCTAAAAATATACAATATCACATTTAAAAATATATAAATCAAAATTAGTATTATTAAAATCACATCATATTCAACAAAAATTACCATTAAACATTTACATATATCTATTTCTAAGGAACCATCATTGAAACACAAATTAGAATGACATCATATTCAACAAAAACTACCATTAAACTTTTACATATATCTATTACTAAGAAACCATTATTAACACACAAATTAGAATGACGCCTAAATAAAGCCATAATTTTCCTACAAATGGTTATAAGAAAAGTCATCATGATGTCTATGTATCTACATCAAATCAGAGATTACAAACTAGCAAGACATACCATATAGGAAACCCTGGAGTGTGATCAGACTCAGAATAATATTCAAAAGAAGTTGTAGATGTTCTTCTAGCAAGTAATAGTCAATGGAATCAGTCATTGTCTCTACAAGGAATAAATTTGCAATGATGTGAGATAATGCTTTCTTCTAGCAATAAATAGTCAATGGAATCAATCATTGTCTCTACAAGGAAGGTTCCATTGTCTCTACAAGGAATAAATTTGCAATTATGTGAGATCATGCTTCTGTGAGAGGTGTGTCTGGAGTACAGTGAGGAGATCAAATTCGAAATGACTCAACTTAGCTAAATTGCATTGAAGGTTGCATGGGATTAATATACAAAACCACAATTGCATGGACATAAATGGCATGAAAAAATGGAATAGACTACGACGTTAAAAATTTGGAAGTGAGTGGTGTCAACCTCCCAAGCTAACGTGGGAATGAGATACAATTGGACCTCAAAGCTTTGCCAACACAAAATAAAAATCATAATAAGATCTACAAACGAACATTCTCATTCATGAAAAATGAATAGAACCACCCAATAATAAGGTTATGCAAGATCTTCAAGCTGCCAAGATTCCATCTTTAGGATAACAATGATCTCTAGCTACTAGCACAAACCCATCTCACTCAAGGTGTCATATGCACCTCGAGCTTAACAAGTTCCATGTTGCCAAATTTGAGATCCAATATTCGATATACTGACCGTTTGTAGTCACCAGCATTAGATATAGATTTATATAGATTTGTGTTGCAACAAATGCACCCTCTACATTCAATTTACCTTTACAAATATGCACAATAAGTTTTTTGATACATCATGCCCATGCGCGTACCCACCCTAAATGGATGGTGTGCTAGCTTATATCAATGCAATAAGGAGGTCACTCCTTAAATTGGTAGGAATTTCCACAAAAATGTGTGTGAATATTTGAAGAAGAAGGATTAAACATTCAAACAATACACAAAACCCCAAATCCAGTGTCATCTCAATTCCCCACCATCATCACACAAGAAAACATGAGCATCTAACCTCAGGCATCAACCCAACACATAAATATCTACCACTAGTCCCTCCAACAACAAAATTAATCAATAAAACTTGTGTATTACTCAAATTTGCAAATTTAAGAAATAAAACTTGCGTACTACTCAAATTTGCAAATTTAACAAATATAAGGAACTTGATACCCAATAGTTGCAATAAATGAGTCCCAAGAAATGTAGAGTAGTCGTCATTGTGGGCATTGAGTTTCATCCCCCAAGAAAAGTGTGCACTAGTAGTAAGCAGTACAAGCAATCAATAAAAAAAAATAGGAAATGTAACATGGATCACTCATTTCAGTTAGTCCAAACAAAGGTGGGAAATTATCAATATCAATACTTTTGCAAAAGCTCAGTGTTCCTCGATATTTGTGCCTATTTCTCAATGATTCCTTGCTTTATAACATAAATATCAACAAGGATAAATGTAAACATTGGCTTCTTCTAGCCTCATTCACTTAGGTGAAAAGGAAACTACCATGATGTTGTCACCTACCGACCCTACCTTATTTTTATTTCTAGATTCCAGTTGTAGACTTAATTGGCACATTTTCCACTCTTGAACAGATACAAACTTGCAAAATTTGCCTAAAGGATCCTTCTATTGGTATAGTTTTGTGCAAGCTAAAGTATACATCGATAATCTTTATTGTATTTTCAGTAATGTTGGGTTGAGGGCTTCCTACTGAAATGATATTATGCAATCATAAAATGAGTAAATTTGTTGATGATTGATGTAGAAAAATTGTTGGTTATGCATTTATTGTCATGGATACTTTAAATTAATATGGTATCTTTTGATTAAATGAAACCAAATACTAGGAAAATTGTTCTTGAAAGCAGAGGTAGCATTGGGTTTGTTCAAGTCAACGGAAAGAATTTTAGAGTTTCAGTTACCACAAAGGGAGGTTATCTAATTGATTGAAATGACTTGGCATGTTCCCACTTTCATATCCTCGATTGGAGTCAAGTAACTACATATTTTTAGGAGGCACTCGAAGAGTAACCATGATGGAATCAACCCCACATGATGAGCATTAATCTGGTGATTGGATTTCTACACAATCCTTATTAGCCTACAAGGATATCTACTACAAACAAAAATAAATTGGTTTCTAATCATGTGAATAATCCCACTCCCTATGACCTACCATGACCTACCATGGTTGAAATGTTTCATTTAGCTATTAGAAATATCATGAAATGGGTTGAAGTTCCACATGCCCCTTTCTACCTAGATTTTCTTTTAGGCATGGTTTGGTTGATGGTATAGCTAGTATGATATTGTACTGACATAATAGTAATGCAGTGTAAGAATCTTTTTTCCAAGAAAGGATAAGACATGTTACCTTTTTATACATATTAACTCACTCTAGAAGGAGATCTTATTAGAAAAGTAATATGAATACTAAGTTCAAAATATTTAAGTGAAACTTCCTTTTGTAACAAAAGGAACCAATATAATAAGGAAAAATGCAACGAGATCCAATTATGCATCTGCAACATTTCTCAATTCATATGTAAAAGGTATCCTCCTTATACATAAGGTTTTAGGTGCACTCCACCTTTGGATAAGGAATTTGCCTGGGATTTGGGCTCATGGAAAATATGAGTAAAGGAGATGGAATGTAATCTGGTCTTCATTTATAGAATGTGATCCATAATAGATTGAATTCTTTGCAAAGCAGATTTTCCATTAAGCATGTTCACAGTAATATTTGAGTTTTCATAAACGTGGAGTCTTCCAACTTCGTTTTCAATTGCTATGTGAAGGAGGTTGATAGTTCTTCCTAAATAGTCAAGACCTGACAAGAGTAATAGAATGCAATGATTTTAATAAGATGCATTCCCCTATGCCACATCTTCCAGAGTTACCTATAGAGGCACCCATACCTCTTTTGTGTAACATGTTCTTGACACAATTACTTTGTTCTAAGTCTTCTAGGCAGTCACGAACGAACTTACTAGATGAGCTCAATCATATATTATATGGAACCAAAACGTTTCTGGCCGTAGCATACATGGAAATACATTTCACCAAACAGAAATGCATTTTCTCCTGTGTGAGTGCCTTCTGATATTGCATTGCTTGATTGTACCTAATAATTTTCCCCATCTTTTCCCAACCACATACAAGTCAAGACAATCTTCAAGGTGATTAGCCATGTGAAAAGACTACAAAATCCTCACTTTCATTAACATGGACCATTCCATGGAGTGGCTTTTTGATCGTGGCCTTCTCATGTGCTTTAAACTAAGTAGCATGGTGGGTGAGCACACTTTACTTTTGACCTTGTTTGGAAAAATCATGTCACGGCTGAAAGTTAACATTTATCCAGGAATATGCGTGCAATTAGGAGAGAGATCTAGATAATTGTGTTCAATAGTCTCCAAACCAAACTTTTAGACAACTTAATCCTTAGTGATATCATATGAATATTTGAGTATAAAAGATTATTTCAAGTGGAAAAATTTAATTTTACATTAATATTATTTGTAATTTTTTAATTATTAACATATATTTTTTATTATTTTTATGGAATATTAAAAAACATATTATATTCTATAAACATTAAATTTATTAATGTATTTTTTAAAAATATAATTTTTATTGTTTTCATGGAATATAAAAAAAACATATTATATTTATATAAGCATTAACTTTATTAGTGTATTTTATGTTAAATATCACATCTAAAATATACAATATCACATTTAAAAATACATAAATCAAAATTAGTATTATTAAAATCACATCATATTAAACAAAAACTACCATTAAACTTTTACATATATCTATTACTAAGGAACCATCTTTAAAACACGAATTAGAATGACATCATATTCAACAAAAACTACCATTAAAGTTTTACTTATATCTATTACTAAGGAACCATCATTAAAACACAAATTAGAATGACACCTAAATAAAGCCATGATTTTCTTACAAATAGTTATAAGAAAAGTCATCAAGATGTCTATGTATCTACATCAAATGAATAACTTGATGCACTTGTCTGTCAAGTATCTCTTAACTAATGGAGAATATTTCATGAGGTCTTGGAAATTTTGTGATGGTGCATGGTTGACCACACAACCTTTCATGAACTAGTTGAGTACTTATAATAGAAAGAAAAGTGTACAAATCACTCAAAGCCATATTGACATGAACAAGAGCTGATTGTATTCATCACTCTAGAGGGATTACAAACTAGAAAGACATACCATATAGGAAACCCTAGAGTGTGATCAGACTTAGACAAATATTCAAAAGAAATTGCAGATGTTCTTCTAGCAAGCAATAATTAGGGATTACATGCTAGCAAGACCTACCATATAGGAAACCCTGTAGTGTGATCAGACTCAGACTAATATTCAAAAACAATTGTAGATGTTCTTCTAGCAAGCAATAGTCAATGGAATCAATCATTGTCTCTACAAGGAATAAATTTGCAACGATGTGAGATAATGCTTTCTTTTAGCAAGAAATAGTCAATGGAATCAATCATTGTCTCTACAAGGAATAAATTTGCAATGATGTGAGATAATGCTTATATGAGAGGATAAATTTGCAATGATGTGAGATAATTCTTATATGAGAGGTGTGTATGAGAGTACAGTGAGCAGATAATGGAATTAGTCATTGTCTCTAGAAGGAATAAATTTGCAATGATGTGAGATAGTGCTTCTATGAGAGGTGTGTTTGGAGTACAGTGAGATCAAATTTGGAATGAATCAACTTAGCTAAATTGCATTGAAGGTTAAATGGGATTAATCTATAAAACCACAATTGCATGGACATAAATGGCATGAAAAAATGGGATAGGCTACGACGTTAAAAATTTGGAAGTGAGTGGTGTCGATCTCCCAAGCTAAGGTGGGAATGACATACAATTGGACCTCCAAGCTTTGCCAACACAAAATAAAAATCATAATAAGATCTACAAATGAACATTCTCATTCATGAAAAATGAATAGAACCACCCAACTGTAATAAGGTTATGCAAGATCTTCAAGCTGCCAAGATTCCATCTTTAGGATCACAATGATCTTTAGCTACTAGCACAAACCCATCTCACTCAAGGTGTGACATACATCTCGAGCTTGAAAATTTCCATGTTGCCAAATTTGAGATCCAATATTTGATATACTGACCATTTGTAGTCACCAACATCAGATATAGATTTATATAGATTTGTGTTGCAACAAATGCACCCTCTACATTCAATTTACCTTTTCACATATGCACAATAAGTGTTTTGATACATCACACCCACGCCCGTACCCACCCTAAATGGATGGTGTGCTAGCTTATCTTAATGTAATATGGAGGCCACTCAAATTGGTAGGAATTTCCACAAAAAATGTGTATGAATATTTAAAGAAGAAGGATTAAAAATTCAAACAATACACAAAACCCCAAATCCAGTGTCATCTCAATTCCCCACCATCATCACAAAAGAAAACATGAGCATCTAACCTCAGGCATCAACCGAACACATAAATATCTACCTCTAGTCCCTCCAACAACAAAATTAATCCATAAAACTTGTGTATTACTGAAATTTGCAAACGTAAGAAATAAAACTTGTGTACTACTCAAATTTACAAATTTAACAAATCTAGAAAACATGATACCCAATAGTTGCAATAAATGAGTCCCAAGAAATGTAGAGTAGCCATCATTATGAGCATTGAGTTTCATCCCCCAAAAAAAGTGTACACTAGTAGTAAGCAGTACAAGCAATCAATCACAAAAAAATAGGAATATAACATGGATCACTCATTTCAGTTAGTCCAAACAAAGGTGGGAAAATATCAATATCAGTACTTTTGCAAAAGCTCGGTGTTCCCTGATATTTGTGGCTATTTCTCAATTATTCCTTGCTTTATAACATAAATATCAACAAGGATAAATGTAAACATTGGCTTCTGCTAGCCTCATTCATTTAGGTGACAAGGAAACTACCATGATGTTGTCACCAACCGACCCTACCTTATTTTTATTTCTAGAATCCAATTGTAGACTTAATTGGCACATTTTCCACTCTTGAACAAAGAAAAACTTGCAAATTTTGCCTAAAGGATCCTTCTATTAGTATAGTTTTGTGCAAGCTAAAGTATACATCGGTGATCTTTATTGTATTTTCAGTAATGTTGGTTTGTGGGCTTCATACTGAAATGATATTATGCAATCATAAAATGAGTAAATTTGTTGATGATTGATGTAGAAAAATTGTTGGTTATGCATTTATTGTCATGGATACTTTAAATTAATATGGTATCTTTTGATGAAATGAAACCAAATACTGTGACAATTGTTCTTGAAAGCAAAGGTAGCATTGGGTTTGTTCAAGTCAACGGAAAGAATTTTAGAGTTTCAGTTACCACAAAGGGAGGTTATCTAATTCATTGAAATGGCTTGGCATGTTCCCACTTTCATATCCTCGATTAGATTCAAGTACCAAGATATTTTTAAGAGGCACTCAAAGAGTAACCACGATGGAATCAACCCCACATGATGACCACTAATCTGGTGATTGGATTTCTACACAATCCTTATTAGCCTACAAGGATATCTACTACAAACAAAAATAAATTGGCTTCTAATCATGTGAATAATCCCACTCCCTATGACCTTTACCATGGTAGAAATGTTTCATTTGGATATTAGAAATATCATGAAATGGGTTGAAGTTCCACATGCTCCTTTCTACCTAGAATTTCTATCAGGCATGGGTTTGGTTGATGTTATAGCTGGTATGATATTGTACTGACATAATAGTAATAGGTTGTAAGAATCTCTTTTCCAAGAAAGGATAATACATGTTACTTTTTTATACATTAACTCACTCTAGAAGGAGATCTTATTAGAAAAGTAATATGGATACTAAGTTCAAAATATTTCAGTGAAGCTTCCTTTTGTAACAAAAGGAACCAATATAATAAGGAAAAACGTGACGAGATCCAATTATGCATCTACAACATTTCTCAATTCATATGTAAAAGGTATCCTCCTTATACATAGGGTTTTAAACCATAATTTTATGCCATGATGTATATAAAAATTTGGTTCATTTTAAGCAAGATTGAATGTGAAGATCATTAGCCCTAAGCATACGACAAGTTAATGAAATTTCCCCCAAAGCCGATTTTAATTGTTGTTATATTTTGAAGTGTGGGCAATTCCCTCAACATTTTCAAATTCTCATTTATCCTTTCAGATATGCAGCTACAAAGATGTAAGATATTTATTTTATCATTTTAAATATGAAACTACAAAGATGTAACATATTTATTTATTTAGCAGTTTTCGAGTTCTTTTCTTTGTTTATTTCAAAATGATTTAATGCATCTAACATCATCTACCATATAATTTGAAAGATAACCCATCGATCATAGCAAACCATCACAGCTAGATTCTTTTAATGTCTTAAAAAAACCAATGGATGCAACTTTGCGGGAGAAAAATGGCATTGCCACAGTAATATAAATCATAGCAGAGATCTTCATTCATATATATATA